>CATIWJ010289069.1:0-15878 GCA_949640765.1 Croton laevigatus
GATTCTTCTCGCGTCTTTCAGAAAACCTACAAGTTTATAATAAACCAAACTTACTGAGTGATTTCGCTCAGTTGATACTTTTAACTATAAAATAACAATAATAATATTTTCATGCAATTAAAAATTTAAATGAAACGATTATTCTTTTAATGAAACGATTATTCTTTTAATGAAAATAATTCAATAATAAATATTAAAATAATAATCAATTCATTTGAAATAAATAATAAATAAAACAATATCAAATTTACTTATTTGAAGTATTCAAGTGGCTCTACTAGGACTTTAGTGAACACAGGAATAAGGCTACTGTATTTAATGTAGAGTTTCGGATAACTCTAGGAGTCTCAGATAATTCTAGGTCGTAGCCGGAGCATCCTATTTTGACCGAAGTCAATTATTATGTTAATGGCCAAATCCAAAATTTCAAAGTGTAACCGAATTCGGACCTGATCGCAGGCTCTGTTCGGTATCACCCAAAGTTTGACTTTACTTAAGTCTAACTTAGTTAGTTGCAGTATTGCTCAGTATATGATGCATCACACCCTTATCACACTAGTTCACTTACCTAAGTAGAACAAAATATTTATTTCTGAAGTACTTTCTAAATTCCATTCCAAATCTCAAAGTATAGTACAAATAAAATATATTCAAATCACAATTTAATCATAAATCATATATATTTTTCCGAATCATAATTTAATCACAATTATTATTCATATTTTTCGCAAATCATAATTTAATCACAAATAATATATAAATATTTTCAAATCACAAATATTATATTTTTTAAACCATAAATTAAATCTCAAGTATCAGATTTCATGAAATTTATAATAAATCAATAGCAAATTTTAATACATGCAAATTTTAAAAAAATATATTGGTATTTTCGTAGTTAAAGTATCAAACCTCATTTTAGCGGTCTCCTTTATTCAACCGTCCCTTTTTGTTTCTATTCCACATTCCTTTATTCAACGGACCTAATGTCATATGTGTTTTTGTAAGAAAAATATCATCCAAATATTTTTCTATAAATTTCTCCTTTTTATTTCTACTTATTTTCTATTTATTAAGTGTCCAAATTTGAATAATTAAGTCTCTAATTATTTTTGTATCAACTTCATTAATTTAATTAATTATATAGTAGTCCAATTTTATTCCTTTAGTATTCAAACACTTTATTCTAAATATACTCCATTTAATTTTTATTTAACTTATATTCTATAACTATTATTTAAATCCTTTTTTATTTTCTATATATAAAATACATAACAATTAGCTAATTGAGTATAAATATAATTACATATATATAATTATACGTTTTTTGTGAGAAAAATAATACCCAACTATTTTTCATAAAATATCTCCACTTTTTATTTTATAATTTTTAGTTATTAACATCTAAATATTATAATCTATTCTCCAATTATTTTTATACCAAAAATTAAGTATATTTAATTAATTATTGTAATTCCAGATTTATTTTATAGTCTAAATAATTTATTTGAGTCCCTAAATATATTTAATTTCAAAATAAATTTATTTTATTTAATTAATTTCGGCTTAAGGACCCGTTTGAAGAAGAAAATAAAGTTTAGGGTCAATACCATAATTCGGAGGGTCTGTTTGAAAACGCGGCGAAACTTCCTGGGGCACACGCATAATATTTAAAAATCCTGAGGACCAAATCTAAAGTTTAACATTGTCTTCACCCGATTAACAGCAGAACGGGTTGAGACGCGGTATTCGGGTCTTCGGCCCTTTCTCGCCACTCCGGCCACCATTTTCAACGAGCCATCTATCAAAATCTTCGTCTCTCCGTCGCAGGTCGATCTATGATCTCAAACCGGACGGAAGATGACTGGAAGATGATGAAAGTCGAGGATGACGGAAACTAGTATCTATGGTCTGATCCAACTGAAAATCGCTTCTCCGGCGACCAATTGAGCTGTTTCTCACATTCGGATTGATCACCAGACCTCAATGAGTGGATTGATGGGTTTGGTTTCTAACTTTAATACAAGATAGTAAAATAGCTTAATATTTTTCCTTCCTCTGTTTGTTTTCACTTTGCAGAGCACTTTTACTCTCGCTGTTTCTTCTTTATTTCATTCAGTCATCACTTAATATTCTACACCCACCCATTCAACATCTTCAGCCAACAAAACCTGAAATTTGGCAAATGAAACAACCTACCATTCTCACATTTTACAGCCCACCAAATTGGAAAAATGCTAAGTAAAAACAACCATGCCTCCCCACGTTTTTCAAATTTTTCCGGCCACTCTTTTGAAAATAATACAATCTTTCTTTTACCAAGCTGCTGTATTCTTAGTCCATTCTTTGAATGGAAAATATTACATTTGTCTCTTACCAATTCTTTAAGAAAATTCGTAAACTTACACTTCCACCAACCAACGTAGCTACATTTGACTGCTAATAACTCTTCAATTTATATTATTATTATTATTATTATTATTATTATTATTATGATTTGTTTATTTATTTATTTATTTATTTTGTTATATTATTTTATTAATAAATATACCACGACGACGAGAAAATTACAACGGTTTTATCGGTGCAGTCTATTCGTGAAAATGTTACAAAATGAATTTAATGATGAATAGTAAAATAATAGTCAGTGATAAATATTTACTATTCATGTTATTGTTGAAATAATAAATTGTTATTCATGTTACTATTCACATTACTATTGAAGTAGTAAATTACTATTCATATTACTATCGATGTTGTGTAAAATAATTTAGTGGTGAATAATTGTTACCGATATTACTAGCTTGGTTAGAATAAATCGACTATTATGTCTTTAATAATTATTACTAAATTTGTCATTTTTAATTTAAAATCAACATTTAAAAATTAGGGTGTTACAGTTATATTTTGGAAATGAGTTCTAAAGCATATTTGTAACCTTAAATGTTATGTTTAAAATGCTTTTTGAACAACTTGACTTGGATGTATGAATAAAAAGTTATGCTTGTTCAAAGAGGGAACGTGCAGTATGAGTTAACGGGTGTCGCGCTTGCTACGTCAAAGTCTTGCGTGCGACTATTTAGCTAAATCAGGCAAAAGTTCCATGAGACCCGTTGCACCCACGGCCAAGTAGTCGCTCTTGCGACATCAACAAGGTTGTTTTCGTCTTGCTCAAGACCCTTTGAGCGCACTCATGAATAAAACTTGGTTTGAGCAGACTAAATTCCAGGAGGGTCTGTCGCATCCGCAACATAGACATCTTGCTTGCAACGCCTTTGCTAAAACCTGTCTCGCTCGCGACAGTGGGGTCTCACATGCGACGACAACATTAATTTTCTGCCATTATGATATTTCAAATTATATGATTTTGTTAATGTGTAAGTAACGTGTTACTTCATAAAAAGTATATTTTAAGATTGGTAACGTATAATTGTGATGGCGATGAGCATAAGGTGCAATGTCTATCAAACGTTGGATATCGTAAAATGTTTACAGTGGCTAGGATTGGAACCATAGAGATAAGGATACGATGCATCATAGGATTAAAACTGCGGTAGTAAAGATTTCGAGTATAACGGTACTTAATTGAAAATTTGAGCATAATGGTGCTCCAATGATTGAAACATCGAGTATAACGGTACTCGCTCAAAATAAAAATATACATGGTACTTGTAACACCCCTTAATCCGACCATTTATAGCAGAACTAAGTTGTGCTACATTATATATTACATGGTATACAAATAATATTCTACAATTTATTTGTTCAATATTACAAAACTAGATATAATTTTTTTCCTTTTATGCTGTCATTTCTCGATTTCTTTCTCCTTTACAGTATATGCCAAACTAAGTTCTTTTGTGTTCCTGATGCTATTCAGCAATTCCGGCATCTTTCACTTCCTTCAGAGATACTTTAACTAATGAAAAGCAAAAATAATTTAAATGCATAATTTAAAACATAATTTAAATATTGTAAAGCACTTAATAAAATAATTATTAAATAAAATTTCTCTTAAAAATAAACTAATTGCTTTATTTAAAATTTTATTTAACTTGCTTAGTTAGCTCTACTAGATATTTAGACAAATTTATATCTGTATGGATGAATAATTGCATGGATGAATCAGCCCGTAGGCATAAATAACTATATGGATGAATTGGCCAGTAGGCGTGAATAACGGTCATCGCCGTAAATCAATTACAACGGCCATCACGGGAACAATCAATGGCTATATATCAAAAATTCAGGATATGATCGATCATTCCCTACATTAACTGAGTTCAACTAAATCCTAGTAGAGCTTAAAATATTTTTCTCATAATTCCCAATTTTCTGAATCATACTTGCTTGTCTTTCAAAAATATATTTTTTTATGAAATTCATTTCGAAATCAATGTTTTTCATCGTGATATTCAACATAAATAATCATTTTAAAACCTTTATTTTTCATCAACAAATTATTTCAAAATCATATTTTTCATCAATATATTCATCATAAATATCTATTTCAAAATCATACTTTATATAATGTTTTTCCATCATATTTTAAAAATAATACTTTTTATAATTTCATTTTATTCATAAAATATAGTAATTTAAAATATTGTTATCATAAACATGTTGTATTTCATATTGACAAAAATTTTTATTAAAAACTTGGTATACTTTTATCAAAAATATACTTGTTTCAAATTTATTATATTTTATGTTAAAAGTATTTTTAACTTAAAACTTTACTTTATTGCTTTATATAGTATTTTCTCAAAATCAAATATTAAAATTAATATTTCGTCACAACATTAAATCTTTTTCATAAAATTTTTTTTCCCAAGTTATTTTAGGTACTTTGATTTTTAAAAGAAACTTAGATATCTTTTAAAATACTTATTTTTAAATAAAAATAATTTAATAAATTATAAATACTTGAATATTTATATAAATATTTATATATAATTTCTTAAAATATTATTTTTGCCAAACCACATGAGTGGTTTAGTCTATTAAGTAAAAATTCTCAATTATTTATTTAAAACTCATCTTATATATAATTATTTATATTTATTTTGTTTTTAAATAAATATAACTTAATAAATCATAAATACTTGAATTAAACTCAATTCCTATATTTATATATAATTTCTCAAAATATTATTTTTTCCCATGTGGTTTAGTCTATTAAGTAAAAAATCTCAATTATTTATTTAAAACTCATCTTATATAATTGCTTATATTTATTTCAAAATACCCTTTTCTTAATTAAATATATCTTTTTATAAAATATTAATAAATACTTAGAAATTTATCAGTTTTTCAAAAATATTATTTTTTTCGTAGCTGCATGGATGGTTCCGACTAGCTAATAGAAATTCAATTTGTAACATCCTAAATTTTAAATATTGATTTTAAATTAAAAATGATTAATTTAGTAATAGTTATTAAGGCATTACAGTTGAATTAATTTAGAAATATCAGTAACAAATGTTTACCACCAAATAATTATTTTACACGCCATCAAATAGTAACATAAATAGTAATTTATTATTTTAACAGTAACGTGAATAATAATACCAACTTTGAATTACTATTTTACTATTCATCATTAAATTCATTCTGTAACGTCTTCACAAACAGATTACATTGATAAATTCGTTATAATTTTCTCATTATCGTAGTATACTTATTAATAAAATAATATAAATAATTAATAATAAAATAAATAAATAAATAATAGTAATAACAACAGTAAATATACATAAGACGTTGATGATCGGTGAAGGTTGGTTGGTGAGGAACCTGCAGCATTATTTTCTATTCAAAATGCATTGGTCACCATTCAAAGTGTAATATTTTCTATTCAAATGGTAGAATAGAATGTTGAAAACAAAGGGCAGCAGAAACATGTTAACACCGCTAACTTTGAAAATGAAATAAACTGGTCAATGATAGGGGGTAGAATTGAGTGGGGATTTCTGAAATTATGGACAATCTGAGCTAGAGAGCAAATGATTAAAGTATTAGTAGGCAACCAGAAACTAAAATGAAGGAAGAAAATACTCTGCAACTTTAAAACAAAGCAGAGGAAAGAGTTTTAAACCATTTTTATTATTTTGTATTAAATTTAGAAACTAAACCCACCAATCAACTCCTCAGAGTCTACTGAACAAACTGGACGTGATAAAGGAGGTGTTGGTGGCCGGAAATTCATCTTCAGGCGGGTCAAAGTGAGAATTTCAAAAAGTCAACAGAATTTCAACTTATAATATCTCAGTCTCCGATCACTTTCCGTTCATTCTGAAGCAATGAGACGACCGCCGGTGTCACAAGGAATCGACCGATGCTCTCGTTGCTCAAAACGACGGTCGGAAAGTGAAGAACAATCGACTAAAAATGAAGAAACGCAGTGTGAACAGCGGCTGAAATTGCAGCAACTCTAGGTTGAAGAAGGATCGGTTTGATTCAAGTTAATGGTTCGGTCAGGTGAGTTAACCTTTGGGTTAGAACTGGTCAGAAACTAAAACGCAGAAACCAGCTGCGTTTCAATTAAAACGCCCGTGCTTTGGGCAAATTCTCCACTAAATCCTGCAGTTTAAGAAAAGTATCAACCAATCCTTAAGGTGCTCCGATTTTCAGTCAATCCTGGTCAGACCCCAGCCGTTCCAAGTTTATTTTCATATCAATCCTTCCGTTTATGGTATTGACCCATGAACTTTATTTTCTTTTCCAAACTCGTCCAACAGCCTATTTAACTAAATAAAATGAATTTATTTTCAAATTAAATATATTTAGGGACTCAAATAAATTATTTAGACCATAAAAATAAATCTGAAATCATATTAAATCAATTAAATTGATTTAATTTTTGTATAAAAATATTTGGAGGCTATATTTATAAAATTTGGAAGTTTAATAATTAAAAAGAAAATAAGAAATAAAAAGAGGAGATATTTAAGAAAAATAGTTGGGTATTATTTTCTCACAAAATATATATATATATTTACATATGTGATGATAATTAGACTTAATTAATTAATAATTATGTATGTTATATATGTAGGAAATAAAAATGGGATTTAAATAATAGTTATAGAAAATAACTTAAATAGAAATTAAATGGAGTAGATTTAGAATAAAATAGTTTGGACTACTTTAAAATTTATTAAATTAATGAAGTTGATATAAAAATAATTAGAGACTTAATATTTGGACACTTAATAAATAGAAAATAATTTGAAATAAAAAGTAGACGTTTAGAGAAAAATATTGGATAATATTTTTCTTGCAAGTATATATATTACTAATAATATTAGGACCGTTCAAAGAGAATGAAGGTACCGAAACAAAAGGGAATCGTTGAATAGAGGAGATCGCTAAAATGAGGTTTGATACTTTAATTATGAAAATACCAATATATTTTCTTAAAATTGCATGCATCAAAAGTTGATGTTGATTTATTATAAAATTTTATGAAAAATGATATTTGTGATTTAATTGAAGATTTGAAAAATATATATTGTTTATGATTTAATTGGTGATTGGAAAAAAATATATGTTATTTGATTTGTGATTTGAAAGATATCTATTAATTGTGATTAAATTGCCATTTGCAATGGAATTGGACGATACTATGAAAATAAATATTTTGCTCTACTTAGGTAAGTTAAACTAGTGTGATAAGGGTATAATGCATCATATACTGAGCAGTACTGCAACCAACTAAGTTAGACTTGAGTTAAGTCAACTTTGGATAATACCGAACAGAGCATGCGATCAAGTCCGAATTCGGTTACATTTGGAAATTTGGATAAGGCCATTAAATTAATAACTGACTTCGGTCAACATAGGATGCTCCGGCTACGGCCTAGAGTATCTGAGACTTTTATAGGATGCTCCAGCTACGGCCTAGAGTATCTGAGTAGCTTAATCCCTGAGTTCACTAAATTCTTAGTAGAGCCGCTTGAATATTTGAAATAAGTAAATTTAATATTGATTTATTTATTATTTATTTCAAATGAGTTTATTACTATTTTAATATTTATTATTGAAATTATTTTCATTAAAAGATCAATTGTTGCATTTAAATTTTTAATTGCATGAAAATATTATTATTGTTATTTTATAGTTAAAAGTATCCACTGAGCAAAATCACTCAGCAAGTTTGGTTCATTCTAAACTTGTAGGTTTTCTGAAAGAAGCAAGAAGAATCAGTACAATCCAATTAGTATAGTCACTCTTGTGTTTCTGTTCCTACTCCATAATTTTTCTCCAACTGTCCTTTATCCTACAATTGACCATTAATAAATGTCATAAGGTATTATTCATAAAATTGTCCATCCTTTTTGTTTAAATAATCCATTTGTCATATTGTAATTATTCATTAAATCTCTTTTAAAATATTCTTAATTTAATTGTTCAAATATTGAATAATTGAATTCTTAATTAATTTTTCTTAATTAAAAACCCAATTGATAATTTCCTTGTCAAAATATAAGTTAACAATATAATTTTATAAATTTCAATTAAATATAAGTCCAATTAATAATTAATTTCTCAATAATTTAATCTCTAATTATTTTTATATCAAAATTAAACCCATTTAATAAATTTATAATATTTTAGAATTAATTTTAATGTCCTCATAATTTATTTAGGTCTTTTAAAATAATTAAATGGCAGAATAATCACAAATTAATTAATTTATTAAGCTGTTGGACTAAAGAGAGAGGATAAATTAAGTTTAGGGGGTCAATTACTAAAGAAACTGATGCGGAGGGGCTTATTTGTAATGCAATCCAAAGTTTTGGTCCATTTTGTAAATTTTGCAAGTCATTAAGGTTTCTTGTGAAAGCCAAAACGCAGCCCTTCTGTGCATTTTGGACACTGACCCAACCGAATGCAGAATTAACTCAGCTAACTAAACCAGATTTCAAATCAGGTCATCGTCTTCAATCTTCTGCTGGGTCTGCAACATGAGTTGCACGATCCGGTTATGGATCTGAGGCCTATTAGCTATTCCTACGTTTATCTACAGCGAGCAAGCTACCGACCTTTTCCTAGTCTTACCGCCGATCGCCTTGTGACATTATTTAGGTCGGAAAGTAGCCCGAATTTGAAGAAAATAGTTTTGAAATTTTCGGGTTGTTTAATGGGTTAATGGGTAATTCAGCCGGAAAACTCTCTTCTAACGTTGGTTTATGGCATTCTTGACTCTAAACTGATCACTCGAATAAAAGGTGTTGATTGGTAGTCTTAGTTACTAGATTTGATGAAATAATGATAAAATTGCTTAAAAATTTTTTAAGTTATATTCAATGAAAATAGAGAGGGAAATGTAATCCATTCTCTGCCGTTTCTTCCCTTCCTTCTGTCCATATATATTTATAAACTTCTTCTAAAATCAGTTTCTAGAGTATACCATTTTGGCACTTTTTCATTATTGAAATTCAATCATAAAATCTTGTCTGCCATAAAATCTTTAATATTTTTGTCTGTTTCTTTTCTTCTTCTTCCTTCCTGTATTTTCTTGTTTGTTTATTTTTATTATTTTTTTATTTCATTTATTTATTAATTATTATTTTATTAAAAATATCTATCAATCAAAAAGATTAGATTGCCTTTTACTATTTCAACAATTTACATACAATAATTTGACTATAATCTCTTTGTAAAATTTACAAAACTTCAATTATACCGATATTGATATTTATTTAAAGATAATACTATAAATTAAATTTTTCATGTATATATACGTATTTTTGGGGTAGTTTGGGGGATTAGTTAGTATTGTGAAAATTTATTAAAAAGATCTGTTGTTAATTATGGTAAATTGGGGTAGTTTAGGGGGATTAGTTGGTATTGTGAAAATTTATTAAAAAGATCTATTGTTAATATCTCCATTTATTTTAGAGAGTTACCACTATGTGTCTTCAACTAATAGTTCCATATTAGTCATTTTGATCCTCAAAAAATTTTAGACTCGGAATTTAGCCTTAAAAATATCAAATTTGGAATCTAAACGTCAATACGAGCGATTTGAGTCTAAATTGTATAGGTTTTCATTACAGAAGTAGTTTTTGATTTTTTTTATCGACACCGATAAAATGAGGTAAAACTGTAAATGGAAATTTACATTCGTAAAATATTACGTAAATTGACGAAATAGTTAACGGCATTATAGTCCAAACAATTTACATAAGTAGAAAGAATAGTGAGGAGCAATTTAGTCATTTTATTTTTTTTAAAAAAAATATATTTTTAATAAATAATTTTAAAAAAAATGAAAGATAATTTTAGAAATGAATGAAGCAGAATGAAAGTTGGAAAGGGATACTTGATTTGGAATGAATTTTGTTTTGATTTTAAAATAATTGAATGAAAACAAAAGGGTGATTGGGACTTTGTCGGGGTCAATAATAAGACTCTGATATTAAATAAAAAAAGGCACTGGGAGGAAGTGAATTTTCCTCTGGTTTTCTCGTTCAAAGGAAGAACAAAGAAAAAAAAATTTGTTAAACTAAAATTTTCTGATTCTTCTATCAAATTCAGAAACTAAACCCATAAATCTCTTCCTAGAAGCCCAATAAACCTGTTGGAGCCAAGAACCGCCGCGACCAGTGGCCGGAGCACTGTTTTCTGGCAGGGTCAGAAAATGAATCAGAAAACCTGTTAAAATACCTGAAAAATTCAAACTCTGATTTCTTCCACTCTGTTCACTGTCCGTTCAATTTATCGCCATAGATTGACCGGAAACGGCGAGAGGAAGTTACCAGTACCTCTCTTGCTCAAGATGGTCACCAGAAAAGGGAGAAAAGCCGACTGAAACTTTTGGTGAACAGTGGTGTCGGGAGGTTGAAGATGAAGTGGTCCGATTCAACACTTAGGTTCGGTTTGGGTGAGTCGATTCAAGGCTCAGTCTGATCAAAGATCAAAACGCGCGTTGGGACTGCTTTTTGTTCATAACGACGCCGTTTTTATGGGTAAACTTCGCCTCCGCTCCCTGGACTTTGACAAACGATGCGCGCGCCCCTGAACTTTTCTCTGCTTTTCATTTTCACCCCTTCGCGCAATATTTCTTAGAGAATTGGCCCTTAAACTTAATTTGGCTTTTCAATCTAGCCCAAAAACTTAATTAATTATTTTATTTTATTTTATTATGATAAATTAATGGTATTAGGACCTAAATAAATTATAAAAATATTATATTTGACTATAAAAATATGGTAGGAGTATTAAATGAATTTATTTTGACATAAAAATGTTTAGAGACCAAATTATTTAGAATTAATTTACTAAATAGACTTAATATTTAAGTTAAAATTATGATGTTGGTTAATAAAATTATATTTGGACTAAATAAATTAAGTGTCAACTTTAAATTAATATTTGACAAATAAATAATTAATTGGACTTTAAATTAAGGAAAATTGATTAGGGATCCAATTATTTAAAAATTGGACAATTAAATTTAAAAGAGTCCTAAATTAAAAATTTATATATGGCAATTGGACTATTAGATGGATAAATTTTTGGACAATACCTTATGACCTTGATAAATGGACTATGATAGGACAAAGGACAGTCCGAGGACACAAGAATAATGACCCAAAAACTTGAGGAGACCGATGTTTGATACTTTAACTGTGAAAAGCTTTATTTTATTTTCTGCATGTTATTAATGATTTACATCAAATAATTGTTTGAATTACTTTGGTAAATTAATTGTTGTGATTTAATTGTGGTTTGACTTATTAAGTTAAATATGTTGAAGTTAAATGATTAATTGAGATTTTTATTTAATAGACCAAATGTAACACCCCTTAACCCGACTATTACTAGCCGAGTAAGTATGCCACATCTGATGCGAATTGGTATACTGAACATTATCTGAGAAAATTTTTTTCTTCTTTATGCTATTGTCTGTTCTGACTGCTAACTCTTATGTCTGTAGTATATGCCGATCTAGTATTTCTGGTGAGCCTGACTCTATTTGATTGTTCTGGTTTTCTTTGTGTCTTTCCGCAACCTACAAGTTTAGTAGAAACTAAACTTGCTAAGCGTTATGCTTAGTGGGTACTTTATATTTATTTAGTGTACATTCACATAACAAATCATAGCAGCATATATTACAATAACACAATCCACAATTTATACGTGTGCAACAGATAGTTCAATCATATAGGTATGCAAGTGAATGTACTTACTTATGAAGGCCATTAATTATTTACATCGCTCTACTAGATATTCAGACGAACCTACGTTGGAATAAGCTCACTAGTGGTTGTGTTTCCAACTGGCTACGTTATTTCTTTTGGATAGCTCACCAATTGGCGAACACCAAATGGCTACGTTACTCACCATCTTAGTGGCTACATTAGGCGGTCGTCACCGCAAGCAATCACAACGGCTGTCGCCATAACATTCAATGGCCATATAGCATAGAACTCAGGATATGATCAATCATTCCCTACGTTACTCGGTTCAACCCAAATCCTAGTAGAGCTTAGTATTTCAAAGTTCATTTGTAATACATTACACTTGTCTGCAATTGATTCAAGATCCATTATTGCCATATGTATATCATGATGTCCAAATGATAAACAGATGGTAATCCATTGTTTACTTATGCTCTTTCAAACTATACTTTAATATAATTCCCATGGCAAATAAATGCAGCATAAATCATGACAGCACAATGAGAAGTTCACATATGCACAACACATGCATTCAAATATAATCAAATAAGCATAAAGTACAAAACCTGTTGTTCGTTGTTTGTTACTCTTTTGTTCGTATTACGCGTCTCCATGACTAGACTTTTCCCTGCTGATTGCTTATACAAATCACAATTTAATTAATTTCTCATTTTACTATATATTTCCTCTAATATTTCTATTTTTTAAATTTCTACTATACTTTACTTTAATTCCATCTATTTCTATTCGCAACTCATGTCTCATAACTTAATTTATATCTCGATCTTTTGTTAGACGTGTATATAATATATGCTTATGCATGTTCAATAAATATTTATGATTCCTTTCTGGCTTTTACTTATTACTTTGATACTGCCGGGTTATTTTCATAGTCTATACTTTTCGTATATTCATTCTTGAAAATTTACCAAATGAATAATGATTTACTAAATGAATAGTATTTTACCGATTTTACGTTTATAGGTTCTTTTATAATCCCTTTTCTATTTTGCTTGTTATTCTATTTATTTTATACACGTTCAATTCAATTTACTTGACATTATTCATAAATGTCCAAGCTACGGCTCCTAAGCCTGTCTTGAGTATGGTCTAGCTGCTTTAACTATATTTCTAACATTACTAACATATTCTTATACTTAGCCTAATAAGTTTCAATTTTACTTAGTCAAATGTTAGGTCCAATTCTATGCAAATTTCGCCAGAGCTCCGCTACACGTATAACAATCCTTGAATAGTAACAACGACTATCATTAATAGTCCCAGTGATTATTCACTGAATCCTGCATAAAAAATCCACAAACACTTCGGCAATCTGTCCTTATACTCTCACTCCTCATATAAATCGAAAATAAACACTTCTATAGATAATACACAATACCAAATCATAGTCCAAAGTTATAAGTTTAATTCTGCCCTAATTTTGATTTTCAGCCTGCACCATTGTCACTTTCTTAGCTATATCTCTTTCATTACCAATCCAATTAAGTTGGTTCTACTTTCTAAAGTTCACTAACAAACAGAGGAACAATTTTTTCTTCTGCCTCTATCTTAAATTATGTTATTAACTTAGTCAAATTATTAGCCAAAGTTCATAACTCCAGTTCTGTCTAGACTCAATTTCAGATTTGCACTTCCTTCGGTTTTTCAAGTATATGTTCCTATGTATTTAGTTTCTGCCAAAACGGTTTTACAGCCATAGACTAGACATATAAACCTACAACTTTCGTATTTTGCACTTCTTTAAATTCTGTTTCTATCATGGTCAAATAATTTGTTGAAATCCGATCTGCCCTGCTGCCCTTACTGGCCACTGTAGCCTGCACGCAGGCCAGTATTCCGGCCATAAAGTTCACTCTACAGGTCCAAATAGGATGGTTCTTGTCTCTATTGTTAGCTAAGACATATATCTACAACTTTAATTTTTATCATAACTCTTGATTCGGCCTCTATCATATTCGAAATTCCACTTGAAACTGAACATTTAACACAGTCAGCATACAAATTTCGGGTTTGGTATAGGTTTAGCTATGTTCATCTTCTTTTAGGTATAAACCCTAGAATTTCATATTTGATTCTTCTTCAAATTAAGTAACTAAACCATGAAATTAAAAGGGGGAAAATATTTACCTTAGCTTCTTCTTTCTTTTCCTTTTCTTCTTCTTCTTCTTCTTCTTCTTCCTCTTCTTCTTCCTCTTTTCCCTTTGGTTTTCCTCTTCTCTCTTCTCTTTCTCTTTCTTTCTTTTCTTTCTTTTCCCTCATGGGTTGGCCGGCCCTCTCTTCTTCCAAATGGCCATTTTTATGTTCAATTTATATATTTCTATTTCTATTTTATTTTTGAATTATTTTAAATTTTAATCCAATGGTTAATATTTTTCCAACCCAAAAATTTTCAATGGCCAAGATGCAAACAAGTGTCTTCCTCTTATAATTTTCCTTGGTGAGCAAGGACATACCTCAACTCTTATCTTTTATCAATAGCTCCTTCCTTAGATAAGTTGTTCGTAATTAGGTCCTTCCGTAGAATTTTCGTTATAACTCTTTATTCGTGTGTTTCCGGGAAAAACCGTGATACACGATTGTGACCCGATTAATCCCATGAATTCACTCGTAGGGTCAGATATAGGCAATATTAAAAACCTCCTATAATCAATTTTTTCTTTACATGAATGCCCTTAAACTTTTAAGAGAATTCCATTTAGGTCCTCTTGCAGTTCTCACCTGATCTTACTGTCGTTCTTCATTAATAACTCTTCATACGATATTCCAAATTTGATAATTCTTGTGCCAAATGAAACTAGACACCTAAATATATGTCGTATTAAACTTTTAGACCAATTTGAGTTATAAATAATATTTGGTGTCACTTTCCGCTAGACCCAGTCGCACTGCTTGAGGCAACCTGCGCACCGTCTACTAAATCAATCATATTTCCATTCGTACAATTCCAAATTAGGCAGTTCTTATTTCCAAATTTAGCCAACACATAAAGGAACAACTTTTGTATTTTACACTTTTACAGAATAGACCGTCTTGGGGTCTGAAATCTAAGTCGAACTCGCAGGTTTGCATAAGTCTAATTTTCATGTTTTTATGGAATTCTCAGTATGTGCGATTCCAGAAACCACTAAATGTAACACCCCTTAATCCGACTATTTCTGGCCGAACCAAGATGTGCCACATTACATATTACATGGTAAACAGAAAATAATCTACAAATATTACAATAAGGGTACATATTTTTTTCTTTTTCTATACTCTAAATATTCAGAGTCTGTCTTGATCTTCACAGTATATGCCAACTAAATTTTGTGCCAACTGTCAAATATCAGTCTGCCCATACTAAGTCTTCGGAGACCTACACGTTTAGAATGAACCAAACTTGCTGAGCGATTTCGCTCAGTGGATACTTTAAGTATGATAAATAAAAACAATTATAACGCACATGCTAAAATATCAATTTGCACTTTATTTCAAAATATTCAATCAATCAAAACATATTCCCTGTAAATCAAATAATATATAATTCAATCAAAACTTTAATTAGAATAATGAGTAAACCAAATAGAATACTTTTGAACTTACTTTGTTATCAAGATTTGCTCTACTAGGTATTTGGGTGAACTTAGGGATAAAGCTACTGTATATATTTTTGAGGCTCGGATAACT
>CATIWJ010289218.1:0-12332 GCA_949640765.1 Croton laevigatus
TTATTGCAGAAAGAATAGAACTAATCTTGAAACAATCTGTGTCATCATATTGGTCAAATGAAAAAATTAACGTGACAAGCTCCAAATTCATTAATTTCTCCAAAGAAATATCTCCTGGTAAATATCCAATCCAAGTAAAATATTTCAGCTCAGGAGCTGAAATTATTTGAACCGATGAATCACTAAGCTCTTCGTAATATACGAGTTTAAAATGTAAACTTTCAAGTTTGTTACATGAAATTGTAATATTTAAAGGTGGTGAAGGATAAATTATGATTAAATTTTCTAAAACTGAACTTTTGATTTCAAAAGGTTCCAACCCACCAACGTCTGAAAATTTTATTTTCTTTATTCTTCCCCAAGATGAAATGCAATTACCAAATCCACTATCAATTTTGACAAAGCTCAATGTCAAAGATTCCAAATTCGTAAATGGGATTGACGAAGGGAATCTCCATATGCTTTGAGAATCACCACAATCTATTTTAAGAGATTTTAATGAAGTAGAACAATATACATTAGATGCTAGATAGAATTCCATGTTATCATATGTATATAGAAATTCAATATTAAGCACTTCTACACCACATACTATAGCATATGCCATGAAAGTAAGAGCATCATGACTATTTTGAAGATTTACATCTTGGACATCCCAGTAAAGGGAAAAAGATTCAATCTTTCTTGGACCGCGTTGAGTTATGAACGTAGTCAACTGATTTCCAAGAAGACATTGACTTTCAGATTCAAGCTCGGATGAATCGAAAGTTAGGGAGCGAAACGATAAGCATATTTGTCTAAAGGTTTTGGATATGAAGGAGAAGTTAAGAAAATCAAGAGTGGGAAGAGAAAAAATTATGCGGTGAACTATATCTTCGGGTAGAGAACTGAATCTGTCAGAATTTAATTCATGGTATTTTTTAAACGAAGAAGATGAAGTAGCCATGTTTTTGGTATGATTACAGTTACGTATATCTGATTTGGTACATTTATATGGAGTTTTCATGTTCTAATTGGGATTGGATTTATATTTTATCCCTTTTCTTTCGCAATATTTCTATAAGTAGGATTTGTTTTAATGTTTCCTAATTCTTCTGAAATTAGGACTTTTCAGGATTAATTTTTCGGTTTCTATGATTCGTTCTTCTAGTTCTTACATCAGATTCCGAATCTAAGAGATTGGTTTAAGTTTGTGTTATTGATTGAAAATCATGTGCTTGTCTCCCAAGCTTTAAACTTTCTTCTGTGGACAGCGACGTCATACTGTTTACCAGCGATTGATTTATACCCAGTACCCACAGAATGACTTAAAAGAAATTCCATTTTTATGGGTGAAAAGGAAATTATGGAGTCTGAACCAATGGATCATCTTCTCTGGAAAACTCTTATTGATGGAAGGCATCTTGTACTCTTTGGCGTTTTCTTTCCGAGCCGTCTTCAAGAATCAGAAGATCAGAAGTTAATTATGTTGATTACCTGTTGAACAAATCTGAGGTTGAAAATAATGTCATTGCAAAGAAGACCAGAAACGTGGCCAACAACGGGGATTCTGTTCTTCGAAATCCCAGGTTGAAGTGAAAAAGAAATCTGGTATGCATGAATTGGTTCACCTAGCATAATCATACTTACAATTTGAGTATGCGAGTTCCCAGAAATTGATATTGATGAATGGCGTTAATTTACTTTGATATATCCATACCATTAGAGTGGGATTTTTATGAAGAATAAATATGTTGCAATTGTGTCCAGATATGGCAAATTTTAAGGAAGTTATGAATTACATTCTTATTATGGATTTTTGAGAAAGCTGATGTATGTGGCACACTGAAATAACGAATGGACCTGGCACTTTTGACCCTTTTTTTTTTTCTGCAGGTGGATGTCGAGACTACCTGTTTAAAGTTCTTCGACTACATGAAGAAAGATTACAATTTCAGTTGGAAGACTGATGCTGCATCGCAGGCATTTCAGTTCTCTGGTTAGAATCAACCTAGCATTAATTAAGATTACATTTCATAATTGACTTTGCTAAAAATTGCCATAAGAAAACGTGAGACTCCCACCCACCCCTTTTCTTCTTCGCCCAACCCACAAAACAATATGCAAGGAAGAAATTAAAATTAATCGATAGCAACATGGTTTCATTATTCTTTCAATGGAGCTTCGGCAAGGTGACCCTCTCTCCCCTCTCTCTTTCCTTTTATGTGCGGAAGGCCTTTCACTGCTTATTAATAATTGCATTTTAAATAATACCCTCTCTGGAGTCAAAATTAGCAAACGTAGTCCTAAACTTTCACATTTGATGTTTGCTGATGACTCATGGTTGTTTGGGAAGGTCTCAATGGAAGAAAATAAATTTTTGAAAGGTCATTTGGGCATGTACTCCAAAGCTAGTGGTCAGATAATTAACCTTCAAAAATCTTCATTGTTCTACTCAAAGAATACCCGATGGCTTTGCGGCAGAAGTTTCATAAATGTTGGGTATCTTTACCATGAGGTATGTGAAATAGTATGTTGGATTGCCTTCTGTTGCAGAGGGTATGGAAAAGTATTTAGGGTTGCCTTCTGTTATTGGTCGTTCCAAGTTGGAGACTTTTATGGCCATTAAAGGAGAAGGTTAAAACAATGGTCGTTAGAAGGAAGCGTTGCAAAGAGGATTCGACAAATGACGAACACACACCACACAAATTTGAAATAGCCAAACCCCTTGAAAACCGCAAGGAATTTGTCGGAATACATGAGTGCCCAACTAACCATACGAAATGTTTCAACTTCGGTAATCCTGCAATCTTCCACAGCCAAGGAAAAATAGACGAAACATAAACATTAGACATCTATCTCTTCCAAAAGAAGTGTTTTATATGCCGCTCTATCCGAATATGCACCATTCGAAGAAAAGCTCCAAGACGTATTATCATGCACTGAAACAAATAACGGTTAAGGAATTGTCTGAATACGCTCCCTGAGATGATCCGGAATAAAAGATCGTAAGCTAGAAAAATCCCAAGAACTATCGTTGATAATATGCGCTACCAGATAAGTTTCTTCCCTTACAGCAAAATCATCCATATATCCACCAGAGGACCACCCGAAAGCCAATTATTAAACCAAAGACTAATATGATTTTTTCTTACCTTTTTATGATTTAAATTTATTTGTTGTTATGTTATTGTAAATTATAATTAAAATTTTAGTAAAATAAATAAATTAATTAATGAATAATATAATTAAAAATTATATTTCTTAATGAAATAGAATTATGGTTGTGAATAAGATTTAAATTTTAAAATTATGGAATAGAATAGAATTAAAATATAAAATGTTTAATTTTTTTTTTAATTTTAATCCTATTTTGATTCAATATTGGTCCAAATTGATACTTTTACCTTTACAAAGTTTTCTGAAGGAGATCCTGTACCCTAATAGTACAGGGTACATGTACATTGATTCCTATAACCTTCCTATTACGCATACAGTAAATAATTGGTGAGAAATGTTAATAAATAGCAGCTTTTAAAGTTTGATTTTATTAGATAATAGAAAGTTTCAAAAATTAAGTCGAGAGCATTTTTTTTTTTTTTATTCGATTACCTTTACACCTTTCTTTCTTTATTTTTTTCCAGACTGGTTAAATTGTCTCTATTTTCACAGTTTTCATATTCTTCTGCGGACGAATAGCATATATTCTCTAAGATCTTCATATCCTTGCTCATATTATCATTAGGTATCGCATTTGCTCAACTCTCGAGTCATGGATTTTTGTTGACTTCATACTCTTCCCCAGCTTCTTCTTCCATAAGAACTGAAGCATTTTGTTCATTAGCTTAAGAAATTTCAATTCTGTTTCATTCCAAAACTTAAGAGCTGTATTACAGAAGAAGAAGAAGAAACATCCCACAAATTGCAGCTTTTAGGAGGAATCTGAAAGGAAATAAATGGGAGTTAAAAGGAGGTTTGAGAGAAAATTGGAGGGAAAATAGTTCATCTCCATAACCCCAAGTAAATTAAACTTTCTGAAAAATGTATTTGCATGGAACTAGATTTTGAACCAAACAATACATATAATATATAGTTTTATTAATTTTTTTAAGTTCCAATATTGTGGTAACTTTTTTTTTTTTTTCAATTTTAATCTCTTAAAAATGATATTTTTATTTTAAAATATTAATTTATTATGTTTTAGTAGTATCCTCTTACAATTTATTTAGTTTGAGAATAAATAAATATAAGGAGAGGTAAATTTACCCCTACTCATGTTTGGAATGAGGTTATACAAGTAAAGAGGGGTAAACTTTACCCTATTTTATCCCTCAAAGCTTCAATTTTCTTAACCCTCAAATTAGAGTGTAAGCAGAGTTAAACAAATGTTACCTCTCCTTATCTTTCTATTAATTAACTTCTTTCCAAACATCATCAATTTTTAATGTAACCCTCTTTACCGTTACCTCAATTACTCTCTTTTACCGTTCCATTAATTATCAATCCCTCACTCCATCCAAACATAGAGTTAAAGTCTGTTGCCCAAGCCATTCCATTTTCTACTGCATGTGCATTACAGTTTTTCATCTTCCTTCATCGATGTGATGAGCTTTAGATTATGATGAACAGGAAGAAAGTAAAAAACTTAAAAATTTTAGTAAAAAACTTAAAAATTTTGTTTTCATTATAAAACTCAACAACTGAAGAACACTGATTTCAGAACAGAGTAAAGGCAGATCTTATTTACAACCACACCGCTTAAGCTTTGTCTAGAATACGCTCTTAACAATCCCAAAATCGCATCTGCCAGAAATAAACAAAGATCCAAAAGCTACTAGCGATCTATAAACGAGTTGTTCATCAGATTAACAGCATTATCCATGAACTGCACAGAGAGAGGAACATTGAAATCATAAACAGGACATGCAAAGTTTTGCATGATTCATAGTTCTATACATGTAAATGATCAATGACACACAAAACAAGTAGATTTTAGAAGAGCTGAGATAACAGAACAAGTAGCAATCTACAAGAACAAAAGAAGTAGCCTCGGAAGAAAATATCTTACCTTTTACCTCAGAAACAATAATTTCTAAATTTGCACCAAATCTTCCAGCACAACTATTAAGGACTATGATTAGTGTATCAGTTGACAGATACGTTGATGCTATTATGCCACTGAGAAACCGATTTTTTCACATCTTTAATTTATGTGCAAGTTCCATTAAGAAGCAAATTAAGAGTCATATACTCTGAAATGGGCATAGAGAACATTTCAAATTGTCGTTCTGTTGACTCTAAGAAAGGAAACCTATTTCTTCACATCTTTGATATATGTGCAAGTTCCATTAAGAAGCAAATTAAGAGTAATATACTCTGAAATGGGCATAGAGAACATTTGAAATTGTCGTTCTGTTGACTCTAAGAAAAGCCATATTCATCCAAAAGAACAAGGTTCTAGCAGTTAAGGAAGAAATAGTTGCAATCTATAATGGTACCAAAACCCAGTAGGGTGTATGTGGTTCTGATTTCAAAAGATCAGTAAGGTCCAGACTTCTAACCACAAAATGTGTCATTAAATCAAGTATGTTCTATACCATAATAACTAAATCCAAGACTTAATGAGAACATAAATCGTTACCTTTCCGAGTAGCTTAAGTTCTCGTCCAACTGGTTCCATAAATTTAAGGTCAACCTCTATCGGCCACACCTGTCAAATCAAAAGTAGGAAAATATCAGATTATGAGGCTAACAACACAGGATCAATATGAGAAAGCCACAGCAATCTCAAAGGTGCATATTACAGTTCACCTACTGATGCTAAATATGAGCTAACGGTGCTTTACAATAGAGCAGCAACAAATCTATAACATGTTGCAAAGTAATTTGCCTAATAGTAAAACTAAAAAAACTAACTAATTTTTCATTTTTAATAGTAAAACTAAAAAAACTAACTAATTTTTCATTTTTACTGTGTTACTCGTATTCTAGTAAGCTTATACTTTTGACTTGGTCGAGCTGACCAAGCGTTATATAGCCAACGGACTCTTTACTCTAATCCCAACATATCATGTTCTGCAGAATGTAGATACTTTGCGCAATCACGCAACCAATATGCCCACCAAAGCTTCATACTATTATATTATTCTCAAGCTTCAAAAGTTTGCCTAATGTATCCATCATCATCAAAATCAAACCTTTAAAATGCAAAAACATTATAAGGCTCATATACAGTTCTTCGCTCCATAAGCAAAAGTATTACCAAATCCAAACTTTTCCCCTCTTTTTTGGGCTGTAAAGTAAATAAAAAACATATTTGGAGACTGTAATGTAATATCAAGAGATAAATTTAGAAATTTTAGAATCCTCAATCCCCTGCTATTAAGTCTAAAGTTAGAATCTTTTAGTGCCCCAAATCAAAACTAGCTACGAATTTATAAAAACTCTCCAATTACGAAAATGAAAATCAACGATTAAAATATAGAGTACCTTAACACCAAGCAATCGAACGGGAGTAATTTGGCCAGGGACAATACAATCAGGACCAGCAGCTTCCACCAAAGCATCCGTCGCCAATCCGCTTCCAACCGGATTCGGGTGCTGCAGAAACCGACAGAATTCAATAAAAAAAAATACACTAACACGAACAAAACAAAACAGTATAGATAGAAGAGAGAAACCTTCATAACGGAGATGGCGTAACTAGAATAAGAATTTTCAGAGACGCGAAGAACAGGAGAGTGATGAATTTTGGGAAGGGGTTTTGAAGAAGAAGCACGCCATGGGGCGTCCTTTTGAAGCGGAGCTCCACCCTTTTTGGACATGGAAATTACAATTAGGGTTTTTTGTGATTTGGGCAATGGAAGAGATAATCAGATATTGAAGATATGGGAAGTAACGAATGGAGGAAGACGAAGATGAAGAAAATGCCAATTTTTATGGATAATTTGATATTGAAGCACCTTTCTTTCTCAGGCACTCGATCAGTTTTTCAGCTCCTCTCCTGCTTTTTTAATATTATTATTATTATTATTTTTTCTAAAATTTGCTTTTCAGCAATTGGAAAAAGGAACTTATAAAATGTGACTATTTTTTTATAGTAGTTTATTTCCTCTCCTATTATTTAGTCTACACATAAAAAATAAATAAATAATTAAATTTAACAATTTCTGTAGTAAAAGTTTTATTTTAAAGAATTAAAAAAAATTAAGATGCCTTACCAAAATAATGTGGTGTTATCAAATTTAATTAATATTGCGGCATGAATCACGTCCTTACGTGAACTTTCTTTTTTTTCCTAAATCAAGTAATAAATTGTCCTTATTCAATTCCAATATTAATTTCAATCAATAGGTCGGAGTTTGCAAATTACTTTTTCTATTATGAATTCATATAAAATAATATAAATTATTGAATTTTACCCATTTTTTAATTATTATATATGAACTTTAAAGTACAACTTTATAAAAATAAAAAAATAAAACATCAAAGTTCACGCCAGGCTTTGCTATCAAACATCAATGCCCCTTCTTAAAACAGAAAATTATACGACTTATCAAAGGGTACTTATTTAGATAGAGATGGACCAGGTCGCAACTCACGTTTTGGCAAATCCTTAAACAGTCCCGGCTAATTGTTCCGGTTACGATTTCATTTTGGAGATTGTTCTAACCGGTTCAAATCTTTAATTTTCTAGTGGATTCAAACAAAATATTCCAATTCACGGTTTGCTAAATCCTCAAGCCTGAATCAATCTAGGGCTAATGGTTCCAATATAGGATTCATTTTGGAGATTGTTCTACCCGGTTTCAATTAGGTTTCAAGTCGATTCAAGCAAAATATTCAGTCTGACATTAGTGGTTCAAAACTGCCTATTCCGACCACTTCCAACCGGTTCCAAGTTTCAAGATAGTTCAAACACCGGTTCAAGGTTCAACAGCTCTGAGATTTCTTCGAATCTAAACAGGCCTAAGGTGTAACTGTACCGCTTAAGAGTCTGCAACGACTACAATTTGGTGGCAGTTCAACTCCGGCTAGGGATTGTTCTCGAACCGCTGTTCAACTCTGACCAGGGATGGCCATGGCCGGATGACACCTAGAGATTGTAAAAGAAATGTTAGCAGACCTCACATATTATCATGTAGAAAAAGAAGAGAAAAAGAATCATTGTAGAGACTCACAACAAATCATTCATGGGCAGCGTATTACTAACAAATTCAATACATTTTACATTACAATTTATGGCTGCTATTTCTGATATCTTTTAAATATTGGATTGAGATCAAAAAATTAAAAGAAGAACAAGAAACATAAGAAAGAAAAAAAATTAATTGCGAAAGAATAGCAACAAAATGGGGAGGAAAACTTCCATTTGTCTCCAATCCACACATTTTTGTTTATGGTGGATCATCTCAACCCAGGCGAAATCAGTTAAACAGCGATCATATCGTCTCCACCTCTCTGCGCTGCGTCTGCGAGTCTCTTCCATGTTAGTTCGCGCTGCTCTTCCAGGTCTTTAGCCCTTGACTCTTTTTCTTGATGTTGCCTCTGGCACTCTTCAAACAACTCGGTATCCATTTCCAAGAACATTTTCCGTACATTAACAGTAAGCCCATGAACCGCCTGGTTCCAATGGCTTTGGATATTCTTCTCCAATGCCTCAAAAATTATAGGTAATATCACACTGCGATTCTGGGCAATCAAACTCACAATGTGTTCATTGTTCCACAGAAACAGGGCCCTTTCTGCAACCTGCAACACAACCTGAAAATGAGATGCTACTCGTAGTTTGCAAAACTAGAATTTCAGAACAGATTCTAGTTTAACATCTCATCAAAATCTTCCATGGAGGAATTTTATCAGGTTAACATAACAAAGCATGAAATAGTGAATGTTATGCAATTTCAGCATTTATAGCATGATTCTTACCTCAGGGAGGCTCTAATGGAGTCAAATCATTGCTCTGCTCTGCTGATTTAGCAGAGCAGAGTTGGTCGATAAGAGAATGAAAAACACCCTGGAAAAGAAACCAGTTTGAGTTTTATGGGAGACGATATTTTGAGGAAATGTGAAGGTAGAAAAGGCAAGCTTCTGGCAAGCTGACAAGAAACTTGTTAAGCTCATCGAAGACTCATAGTGGGATCCCTAAAACATAATACAAATGCGCCACTTGTTTCGATGGTGTCAGCACCTACCTTAACGACCAAGTATTTCTCAAGTCTCAACACAGTTAGGATATTACAGTATAAACAACAGTTCAGTAGCATCTAAGCAATGAGATTATTAGAATAGAACCATTGCTATCTAGACTAATATTAATGATGAACAAGAAACAAAATGAATACAACTTTGAGAGATATCTTGAATTTGCAGCAATGTTGTTCCATTGTTGTTTAAATATAGAAAGTTTAGTGAAGCCTGAACAAAAGCTTACTAATGACAACGCGAGATGTGCATATTATTAAACCAAGAGCATGCTCACAGGAAGCAGGCAGTAAATAAAAATCATCTCCAAGAATGAGAATACAATGAACTGATGAGATGTTCAATTCAATCAAAGTTAGGAAATACCAGAACAAGATGAAAGATACTGAATAATGGTCATTGGAGCAAATTTTTAGGGGAAAATTACTGGACTACAATAAGCAAATTGGCAAGAACTTCTGAAGGCATACCAGCAGTGGATGCATACCCATTCTTAACTCAAATAAGGTTTAAAACAAAATTTGTACAGTTAAAAGATGGATTAACTGAGAATCTAAATTAGAATTCTCTTCAACCTCATTAATTTTTAGACCAGTTTTACAAACTAACCATGCTGTACATTAATCAAGAGAAAACCTTTAAGATACATTCAAAAGCTTGACGATCTAAGAATAAAGGAAAGGGTAGAAGTACAACAATATTTCCAAAGAAACCAAGAGTGTCAAAGTGCAACTTCACTATAAAAAAATGGTATATAAACAAGTTAATCATGGGTACAAATAATAAATTGCATAAGAGAGTAAATCAAGACAATGTCATTCATTGAGAGCTCTTTATCACAATGTTATGTTTGACTGAATGAACAGTTTTACTCTTGTGAATTGTAATTGTAATGCTAATAAATGAAGCAACAATAGCAAATTCATTGAAAGTAAAACAAATCAGCAGAAAAGTCAGGCAAGCTTTACAAAAAAATATAAGTTCCCAATAAAAAAAATAGACATTACAAACTTTCTTTAAGTTGTATCTCAAAATAAAGTTAGCAAATATAACGTATTAATATCATATAATGATAAAACGGGCATTAAATATCAGAAACCGTGTTATCACAAAGGATGCAACAAATAAAATAAATTGTGACTAAACTCGAAAAGCATACCACTTTTATATACTGCAGCAATAATTATCATATGTAAGGCTATATGACAGGCGCAACAAGTGGGTAACAGAGTGCAGGCATTGGACACAGGTAAAAGAATTGAGAAAGCAACAACATATAGAATACAGAACGTCTAATGGTGGAAATTTTACCAACCACTTGTCTAAAATGCATAAATTTTATCCTTGTAAAGAAATTGACCTTTCATAATTCTAAAAACATAAATACTTCTCAAGGCACATTTCCCAGACAAAATATTTAAATTCTACATTCAAAAACTATGAATTTAAAAGCATGCAAGAGAAGGGTAACATTCACAAACCTGAAAATGGGAACTAGTGAGGCAACGAGCAATCTGTCTGAAGAGAGGAACCATGCAGCGCTGAAACTCAGCAGACTGTGTTGCCTCCAACACTTCTTCAAGCTCTCCAAGGAAGAGAACTTCCTTCTGACAATTAGTCAGTGGCCAGTACTTCAACAAACCCCTAATTACTGTATCTGCAAGCTTGTAATCCTTCTCAACAAATTGGACGATACAATAAGACAGCTGCTGATGATACACAGAAATTGGCTTCGGTTTATGTAGCGGTAAAAGCGCCCTTACAAGAAACAATTTATGCTCCTCCTTCATTGGCAGCGCAAAACCATTTATGATACTACCTAGAATCTCCAATAATTCTCCTATGCCACTGTGCCTCTCAGTTTCATATATAAACCGATAGAAAATATTATTTATTGCCTTCCTAATAAATGGGCGGTGCACCATGAACTTGCCATAAATCCTATGAAGAATGGTCTTCAAATACTCCCTCTCTCGCGGGTCCTCGGAATCAAACAAATCAAGCAATTTCAACACAAAGGAATGATCTATATACCTCTTGGCAACCTTAGTATCCGTATCTGATGACACCACATATCTTAAAAGAAGCTCATAAACAAGCTGCAAATGGGGCCAGGAGGGTTCTAAATAAGGTTCTTCCTCTTCAGGATCAGCAGCTTCTTGGCCTGTGTTCTCATGAGAAGCTGGCGGCAAGCATCGGAATATATTGACAGAAACCATTCTAATCATTTCCTCTTGACAGGTCTCTGTTATTTTCCCAGACCCAGATTGAATAAAATCCACTAACTCCAACAGCGTTTGTCTCTTGATTTCCTTCTCTCGCACCGATTTAAGCGTATCGCTAAAATCCAATTGAAAGCAACAAACTTGCAGTTTCCTGAGAAACAAATTCTGCCTCTCTGACACCGGGACATCCCTGAAAAGTGGAAGCGGTTCAACAGAATTCATAACAGGCGGAGGAGCCACAACCGCCCCCGCGCCAGTATTGGCAGTTACTGAGCCAGGGCCAGTACGAGACGCATGGTTAACCACCACATTTGATGTAGGACCCGACCCAGTATTACGGGGCCCCGGTTGCCCAAACGCATAATCGTTAGCCTCAGATTTGGAGGGCTTTTTATGCCCACCTTTAATAATCTTCTTCAACATTGCAAACGAACCCTAACCCTAAATTCAAAAATCTCTAATTCTAATCGAACTATGATTGATTATCAAAAAGGAATCAGGCGGTGGCGGTCGACAGAATTCCGACAATGGATCGGCATACATGGAAACAAAACCACTCTTTAAAAGCGGATCAAATCAAATGATTGATCCAGCCATAAAAAAAATCATAAATAAATGGATCTGGTATGAAAATTACTAGAAAGGAACTGTACCAATTCACGAAGCGAACCGCAGAAGAATCCGTCTTTAAGAGAATCTGAACAGCGAGTCATTTGAAATTGAAACCGATCGCCGGAATGCTGGTGGGGTGATCGGACGGCCAATATTAATTCGAACAGAGAGAGAAAGTGAGAGAAAAAGAAATAAGAAAAAAAAAAGTTAGAGAGAGAGACAAGGGACAGAGGATGAAAGAAAAAAAGATGGTAATTTTAGAGAGAGAAAGACTGAGTAAAGGGATAATTAAGGAAAATAAAGACTAATAAA
>CATIWJ010289241.1:0-11344 GCA_949640765.1 Croton laevigatus
TATTATAAGGAAATTTCATTTGATGACTATTTATTTTTATCGGTCCCAGTTTTTAAATTTTATCTTTCCAGTAGCCAACTAATATTGTAGTCGCTCGCTAGCCAACACTTTCTTTGATGACTTGACCCGACACTTTCTTATATTCTGGTCACTTATCAGCAACATCGCCTAAGGATCACACCCATTGTCTCAGATCCTTTATTCAAGCAGTCTATCACCCGCGACAACAGTCTTTGTAATCCGACAATGAAAGAGAAACTGAGAGGGAGGGATATCGTTTCTCTCTCCATTTTTAGAGGTCCTCCTACGTTCGGTTGAGCAAATAAAGACCGTATTCTAATTGAAAACGTCGAGAGTTTCAAATTGATACATCTACTTGCTTATTTTTTGCCGGGAATGGATTTGAAGTTCTTACTGTAAAAAATTGCAATTTTTAATCCCTACTATTAAATGTAGAAGATGAGGCAAATTTATTTTTGATCCTTAATATTTAGAGATAACATATTTTTAAG
Organism: Croton laevigatus; assembly: GCA_949640765.1. Classification (NCBI taxonomy): domain Eukaryota; kingdom Viridiplantae; phylum Streptophyta; class Magnoliopsida; order Malpighiales; family Euphorbiaceae; genus Croton; species Croton laevigatus. The sequence goes on from CATIWJ010289241.1 coordinate 513, forward strand.
ACGAAAGAACATGAGAATATAAGATCTTCAAAATTGAAAGACTTGAGAGTATATTTCTGAAATATGATAGGGTCTAAGAATATATTTACTTATTAAGAACATGAAAGATAATGTCCCTATTTTTAATGATTTCTTTTGCAATATATTTATAATGAGATTGAACCACATCCAATTTTATAGAATTTAATTTTTGTGAGTTTGTCGAATGAATATGATTACAGGTGACATGTCAGTTAAAATAGAAAGTGTGAACAATTATATGGCCAAATATTTATTGGGTTCAATTTATATAAATTCTCTCCAATACAGCATCTTCTATTTCTCTTTTTTTTTTTGTTAGGTCTACAATTTAATTTACAATCAATCATCTATCAATATTAAGGTATATATTATCTAGTAGACCCTTCAGAAGGAGAACAAGGGGTGATGCAACAAAAGTTGACCCATGACCATTCATTTGGTATGGGTTCGATTCTCCACTAACTTACTAACCCACTATCATATGTGAGTGATAAAGAAAAATAAACTTTCCAAAAATATTATTAACACATCAGCTTGATAATTAAGTAGGCATAGCATTGAGAAAAGAATTTTAAGAGCACCTATTTTTTTGACTTGGCTATCAAATTAGAGTAATCCAGTTTGCATATATTGGAGATAGTCGGGTGTAGTTCCGTTGAATTTTTTAAGTTCTTGATTAATTTTGGATTATGCATTAAAATTAATCAATAAACAGAATAGTTCAATGCATGTATATCAAATTATTATTTTCATTTTAATTTAACACAATAAGGGGGAAAGTCAACTATTGCATTCTTTGCAATAATAACATTCATGCATTTGGGCAAGTTGTGTTGGTGATGTTTAAGCCATATTAGTCATCTAATGCATATTTTTTGAAATTATAGGGAGTATGAAAATCAAAAGTTTAAATAACCTATGATAAGAAATTCTGAATGTATTTCTAACATTAGTGTAAAAACCATGTATGTGAAACTGTTAAGATAAGCATATATTTATATGAAACCATTGAATAAACTAAAACTTCTTTTCTAACATGTATTGAACTGGTGTTAACATGTGTAGTTTCTGAAATTGAATTCGAAATTTGGGCTCTTATAATCTGTAAGAAATCATGTCACACTGTATTTATAAGACTGCAAACGAGTTGAGCCAAGTCAAAAATTAATCTGCTCGAGCTTGGCTCGTTTATTTAACAAGCTTAAAAATTGAGCTTGAGTTTGACTCATTTATTTGACAAGCTCGAAAATTGAGTTCAAGTTCAGCTCATTTATTAAACAAGCTAGCTCGACGAGCATTTAATAAACCGAACACTGAGTCGCTCTCGAGCTGTTCGACTCATTTGCAATTAGGACCGCAAATGAGCCAAACTGAACCGAATCGAATGTTGCTTGAGCTCAAGCTCGGCTCATTTATTGACAAGTGAGCTCGAGCAGCCCCTCGCGAGCTGCACGGCTCATTTGTAGCTATATGTATCCACATACATGTTTATTTAATATTATTTAGGCCATTAAAATGGTAACCATAGAATGGTATTTCCACGTTGCATGGAAGCAACAAGTCCACTTGTCAATAAAGATGAGGGTAAGGCTTATTTTGTAACACGCAACCACCCAAATTGGCAAGGCTAGAAGGAGGCTCGGTTGTCGTTTTATAGAAATTTCAAGAATCGTGTGAAATCAGGCACACGTGTCGAGACAAAGGCCAACTTAGTGGGAATCTGATGAGTAATGAGAGCCCAACTTGGGAAGGACACATGACTGGACCTTACTATGTGGTGGTGGGAAAATAATGTATGCCTGTTTGTACCAGAACTATTGGTGTGCGTGAGGGTTTGTCGGGAATTCTGATCATGATGAGGGGACAAGAATCCATCGTGAAATATATATACATACATTAACTTAATTGAGTAGTTTTGTATAATTATTATACAGTCTTTGCAAAACTGTTCTACATGCTTTATACAATTATTTTATACATGTTTTTTATAATTATAAATATATAAAAAATTATTCTGTATTGTTAGATACATCAAAAATCAACTATTGAGGTTACTAGTCTATACACATAACCTATAAAAAAAAAGAACAAATCAGATTAAAATCGTACAATAAAGACACAAAATAGGTATAAAACAAATACAAAACATATACAAAATAAATACGAAAATATACAAAATAAATACAAAACAAGTACAACACAAATTTAACCAAAAAAAAAAACTCTCACAGCAACTCTTATGCTACTTGATTGAAAAAAACACAGCAACACAATCAAGAGTAGAAAACATATTCAAAACAAGTATAAAAAATGTACAAAATAAATTAAAAAAAGTACAAAACAAATACAAAATAAAAATAAAAAAAAGTACAACAAAGGTATATTTTTATACAAACAGATACAAATAGAATCAATAATTAAAAAAAATCGTGTCCAAAACTAGTAAACAAAATCAATAATTAAAAAAAAAAATCTTGTTCAAAACCAGTAAAAAAGGATAAAAAAAAATATATTCAAAACATATACAAAATTAGTACAAAATATATACAAAACCAATAGCTTATTTTCATTGCAGATACTGCAACTTTGCCGTTATAGCAAAAAGTACCTCAACTTTAATTTGTAATGTAAAGGTATTTTAATTTATAAAAGTATAACAAAAAGGTAACCATAGCCGGTTTAGGTCATAAGGAGCAAAATGTAATTTTGGCTAAATTTAATCTAATGTACTTAATTTTTCATTTTAGTTTTCTAACTTGATACTATTATTTTTTAAAATTAAACAATTTGTATTTTTTTTATAGTAATTTCTTTTAGTTAATAATAATAATAATAAGTTTAATTAATTAATTAATTTAAATTATAAATGACTTTTTAATTTTTTTTAATTCAAATCAATTGCACTTATACTTTTGTACCAAAAAATTATTAATTTTGATTATCAAATTTAATTAATGTGAATAAAAATAATAAATATTATATTTAATAAATAGATAAATATTATATTTACTGTTTGCAAGCATCTATATATCAAACGAATATAAGCTTAAAAGTAATAATGAAAGTTTTTTATGGATTCAGTGTGTGACTGGTCTCATAATTGAGTGGGCAAAAAAAAACTTTCCATATAAAAATTACATTGAAATAATTAAGATTTATTTTTAAGAAAATTGATAGCCACAGTCTCCATCAGTTATTGTATTTATACGACGTGTATATACAAATGAAACATAAAGGTTTCTATAACCTATATATGAGAAAGGCTGGATACAATGACACCTTATGAAAAAATAATAAAAATATGATTAATTATAATAAATGATGTGACAAAATTTGATTGGCTCCAAAGCTTTAAAAAAAGTACTTACCCTTTGTTAAAAAAGAAAAAAAAAATGGTACTTACCCTCTCAACCCTCCCTCCGACGTGGAAATGAATAGGCAAGAAAGATGCAGCAGTGATGTTTAATGAAAGGAAAAGGACTGGGATGAGGTGGTGGTCCGGCCGAAGGAAACAGTGCGTGGAAACGTGAAGACCCAAGTTATCAAATGCAATAAAAAAACTCTTCTTCTTTTAGGTGCACAAGTATGGTGTGTACATCTTTGTTAAAAAAAAAAAAAGGAAAATGACCACGCACAAACTGACACCTGTCCTATTGGTGGTGCACATGAAGGCCTGTAAATGGAAATGGTCCATGCACAAGCTAAGCAAGCACGAGTATGGGACTTTCCTCAAGTTTTTGGTGCTTCGAAAATTTGGACCAGAATTGCTGCTGTTCAACAATGCGATTGATGTGGAAATCTTATTGTTTGCTTCTTCTGTTTTATATTAGTTTTTTTTTTTTTTTCCAAATAACGTTACTGTATCTAATTGTATTCTGTTCAATAGAAGCTTGCTTCCGTTAGTCAAATTCAGCAGGAGCACTAGTCGGGCGGCGGTGATGGTCCGGCTAGCTGGCAGTTCATCGTTTTCCATTTAGCTGTTTACTCCGTTTTCTTTTCTCTCTTTTTTTTTTCAATTAAAGTTATAAAATACAATAAAGGGTTATCATGTTAATTTTTAATAAAATTAACAGAAAAATGGTGTTAAATTGACAGGACAATTTTGACCGACCAAGAATTAAAATAGTATATATTTAGAAATACAGGAATATAAAGGGTATCATAAATGAAACCTCATGAACAAAATTGTAATTTTCCCAATAAAATACTAGTGGGCTGCTTTTTGTCTTTCAGAACCACCTTCATGCTCAACCTGAGATGAAAAGAACATAGTTGGAAAAAGAAAATTTTAGATAACACCAAGGAAAGTTGGATAGAATTTTTCCACATGAAAAATTTCATAGCATAACCACAGTTATTGTAAGCCGCCTTACCTCAACGAGTACCCTTGCTTTCTTCTTCAATTTAGAACCAGATTCATCTTTCTCAAGCTTTCTCGAATTCGAATCGGATTCTTTTCTCCTTCTCCTGTGATCACCTTTTCCCATCTCTTCAAAATCACTGTCCTCTTCCCCATCTGTATCAAAAAGTATATCCACAGGTTCATTTTCATGAAAAGTGTCCAGTGTCAAAAAGTTAGCGCACTGCTATCAGAAGGTGCAATGCAAAACTCCTCAAAGATTTCCAGACTCCAGTATGGATGTGATAACCAATGGCCAAACACAAAATGCCACTTTTCTGTTGTTTATTTCCACCGATCTTTGAACGGAAACCATATATACATACAACTTGAACTAATGGTAGTGTGTAGAACGAATCGGCATATTGGATTTCAAGTTTTTTCTCCAGACTCGTGCATATTTTATTCATGAGAAATACACAAAGGAAGGCATCCAGTAACATACCGTCATCATCAAACGCCTTGGAGTCACTGATTTGATGGCCGGAAAAATCTTCAATATCATCAATATCAAATTCATCTTCAAACCCCTCGACAAATTCAGGCTCAACTTCCTGCTCAGTCCAGTTATGACCACAAATAGAATTAAGCAATCAAAATATTCATCCTAGTAATCTACAAGCATAATGAAATAAAATGAAACCGAGTTCTACAATATATTTCAAAATTTTCGATTTTAAATTCTCAAAAGGTAATACCATAACAGGGAAGAGAGAAAAACATGCTTAGTTTCTTTGGAAATTACCTCCTCCTCATCTTCTTCTTCTTCTTCAGGTTGAACTTCCTCACTATCTAGTATTTTATTGAAATTTTTAACGTAAATATTGACAATTTCATCAGGATAAACTCCTTTCATAAGGCGTTGTTGCAATTCGTTTGTGATGCTCTGCAACCAAAATAATTAAACGTTACAAATAGCCACCTCGTATAATTTTGCGAACAAGCATTGCTGCAGTGAAATAGAGAAATAACCTTTTCCAACAAAGCTGCTTTTTCGGCTTTTTCCTCTCTTCTGCTTTCTCTTTTTACTTGCTTCCTTGGTACTGTAACTATCTTTTCCCTATAGAAAAACAATAGGAGTTAAAAAAAGAGACTCCTAGCAAAAATTGGAAGTAAGAGAGAGTTGCAAGCAAGCCGAGCAAAGCCAACCATTTGTGCACACCAGCTCAGGTTAGTACATATATTATAAGCATAAAAGGCTTGTCTTTCCAGTTTATGGCCATGAAGAAGTCTTGATGTTAAGTGGCCCCTCTTCCTTTGGTCCATTGAATATTAAATTTAAAACATTGCATAACTATTCAAGATCAATCTATCTATGTTGCAGGCCAAACAAGTGTATTGAACAATTCATCATTTCAGAGCATAATTCGCACTTAGAAAATAAAATTTTGAATGTATGAATGAAACAACCATGAACTTGGCATGGACGAACCTTGTCTTCAAAGCAAGCTTCCTCATTCGAATGCGCATCTGAGTCATTTTTGTCAACCGTTGCTTTATTTTATGCACTAGCAACTTAGGCCAATACATCTGTAAAGAGAACAAACATAAAGAAGAGAAACCATTCGGTAAAAAAAATACAGAGGTTCAAAAGTTATCAATCATACAATGGCCAAGCAGTGATTCTTTCCTTACCAGATGTTTGTCAATAATCTCAAGAGCCTTTTCATAATTTCTTGGAAGTTTAACTCTTTCCCACAATTGATTAGGCGTATGAGCCCTTTCTATAGTCTTCATATACAAATAGAATACTCCTGCATAAAACCACAACCACATACATAACACAAAATACAGCCATACGCACAGACACCAAAATGCATCTATAAAGTAAAGATCACAAATATAACATTACATTTTTTTTTAAACAAAATAAAAAAAGCAAAAAAAAGGAACTACCATCATGATCACGAATTGTAGCATATCGACTGTTAGCAAGAGGGCAAGAACTCCTATTGCAAATCCCTGTGGCATTGTATGGGTTTCTACAGAAATTCCCAGTCGTAATTCTGGAAGAACCACAAAACCCAACCATTTAGAAATCCCTCACAAATATCAAACTTGAAACAAAATACAAAAACAAATAATGAAGTAGGAAGAAACAACTTAAGCTAAAATGAACTTACTTTGCCATGAAACTGCAGTGGTTGTGCCTGATAACCTGCCATATGACCTCGTCGTGCTGCATCTTTTAGTTAATTTACTGCAATATTCACTGATTCTTCTAATCAGGGGATTAATTGAAAATTTTCTCTGGTTTACTGGTTGGAGGATTTTTAGGGTTTAAGCTTCGATTCTAAATAACGGTGATTGCAATAGTATGTTCGTGTTTAACGGTTTCTGACCTAAAAAAAATAACATAACATGTAATCAGAGATTAGAAAACAAATTACAAATATGATCCCAGCACGCAATTGAAAAGATTGAGAAATGAATCTTAGAATTAGCCTTTACCAAAACAAATACAAGAATTAGAAAACAGAGAAACCATTCTCTTAGTTTTGATGCATGTTTATGAACCAGTAAAAGCTTCTAAGGAAGGAAACATAAAGGCTATGACCACAACGTTTAAAACAGATTGACAGCAACCAAGAACCAATATTCTTTTAACAGAATAAATAAGAGAATAGTGAGAAAAATCAAGATTATTCTTGAATATGCCATAAATTTAACGCAAACAGGCAGCTAGGCTTTCCTGTGTTTCTGCTTGGCCAATCGCACTGTTCCAAAACTTCCCCTCCCAAGTTCCTTAATGGTTTCTATATGTGTCAATTTCCATTCTTTTACTGGTCGCTGAAAAGACATCCATATGCACAAATTACAAACACAATTTTTCATTTTTCTGTTTAATACTGATGGGGATTTTGTGGATGGTGGTTTTGAATTTTGAAACATTTTTAGTTCTATATAAGTTCTCTACAACAATGGAAAAGTACAACAGTAAGGCGAAAAGCTTCAAAAGAAGACCCATTTCAGTACCAAAATAAAAGAGAAATCCCAGCAGTCAAGAACCACAGAAATTCAAGAAAATTAAAGAAAAATAATTGACAACTTGTTTACCTGATAAACTTTCGGAAAGATGTGCAGTGCCTTGGACCGTTCCCTTCTCCCCGTCGGTACTCTGTACAGAAGCTGCGTGTCTTGAGGGAGATGGGTTTAGGGTTTAAGGTTTAAGGCGTCTCTGTCTCCTTATCGTAACGGAAGAAAAGAATGGATAATTATTAATTAGTCCTTGAATTTTCATATATTATAATTTAATCTTTATATTTTCAATATTATATTTTTTCGTTAATGTCTTTTTTTCAGTTTAATTATTAAAGTCCTTTCAGGTAGTGATTGCCGTGAGCCGGGTTCCGTTCAGGGCTCGACTGCTCGTGGTTCGCAGATAGCTTGAATTATAACTGGATCGGAGATTGTATTGTTCGTAAGCAGGCTGTTTAACCAGCAATTCACGATTTTTGGTAGTTTTCTTATCGTTAATTGGCGATTTTTTCCTAGTTTCAAGTAAAAAAATGGCTACGATTTAAAAAAGGAGAGACATAATTCCGAACCTATTTTTTTGGTAATTTGAGTGGTTCCGGTCTGGTTTTTGGTGGTTCAAGTCTCGATGGTTTTGGCGGCCTAACCAGTGCATGGCCACCTATATTTTTAGGAACTAAAAAATAAATAACTAAACTATTGAATATTTTAAAATAAACAAACTAAAAAATTTAATATTAAACTACAATAATTCGTTGCATAAGTCTTTTATGAATGACTAATATTTATAAGTCCCTCCGTTTGTTGAAATGATAATTTAAATAAACATATATTTTTTTTGTCATTATTTTAACGGACCAAATAATCAAATAGAGAAAAAAGACATGAATTACAAAATATAATATTGAAAATACAATGGCTAAATTATATAAGTAATATAATAAAAAAAATTCAATTTTTAAGTCTGAAAATAACTTTTAATCTAATTATACTTTTAATTCTTAAAAGGGTTATATTTTAATTTTTAACTCTTAAAATGTTCATATTTGTTTTATTTATAATTATTTTATAATATTGTTTTTATTTTATTTATAATTAAAAAGTATAGATATATACGAGAACGACTTCCAAAATAAAAATATGAGTCAAAAGAATCACAAACATGAAAATATTGAAAAATAAGGCCATTTAGAGCTTTTTTAGGGCACAAAATGAAAATAATGGCCAAAAGCGCAAGGGTATATAACAGAACAGGTATAGGACAGATATCCCGGTGAATCTTTTGATGATCCGGCGAAAACTCCTGGCGTCCACAATTCTCCGACAAGGCGAAAATCTAATTTCCGTCTAATTTCTGATAGGTTTTCGATTGCTTTCACCGTCGAGCGGTTTCCAATCGACTTTCATTGGGTTGCTTCATTGCTTCATCTTGTTTTTCGATCGACTTATTGGAAAAATTGAAGAACACGGAAACAAAAGAAATCATCCGACTGAAAATCATCCATCCCCACCACCACAATTTTGCAACTGCATGGAGCCGCATGGCAACTCAGTCGAATGCGAGATGAAAACACAATTGATATTCGAAAACTCAATAGATCTTTTATGGCAACTCATGATTTTTGACGGAAAATCGAAGGACTCGCGATTTTCGATTTGTTTCTGAAGTTTCTTTTCCCGCTTTTTCCATTCGGTTTTCTCTGTTTTCAGTCCACCTTGGTTCTCTGCTATCGTTTCTGTTCCAATTCCAATTTGAATCGGCGGTGGCCGAACGACGAGGCTGAAGCTTCGTTTCCTCATCCAGCATCGGTTTCATTTTTCCAGTTGCTGGTTTTCCTTCGTCTTCGTCAGCCACGTTTCATTTCCCAATTTTCATTATTTTCTATTTTCTTTTTTAATTAAAAAATGAATTCAGATGGCATCTTTTTTGAGAAGTGTTCAGTTTTGTTTTTCCAATTAGTTGATTGGTGTTTTGTCAAATTGAAATGAAATATTGGACAAATCCATTAAACCTTCTAAAAAATGTTCATTTTGAAAATTATTTTCAAAATATGTAACATTTTTAAAATGTCGTAAAATTTAGTTGGTTATTTATGTTAAAATAATACAATGACTAAATAATAATTATCCCATAAAAAAAAAAAGAGGAGGATGCATATTTGTATGTCGTATTATACATTTTTACGAGGCAGTTTAATACATGTTTTAAATGACAAAAATTTAATAGAGACAATTAACAAAACTAGATTGATTTATTACTGTTTTGTGCTCTATCCATTCCATAATTAATATATGATCTAGAAAAGACTACATCTTAAAAAAAATTGACTTGTACTCTATTATCTTTTTTTTTTTTTTTTCTCTTTAGTTACCCCCAAGGTTTGAACCAATGACCTTTTGGTCTTTGGTGACTTATAATTAGCAGGAAAGTGAAAAAAAAACTATGAAATAAATTTTATAAAATGTAGATATAAAATAAATGTTGTTCTGAATGAGCCACTTATATGGGGAGGGCTGAGGGGCACGGGCTAAAATAGATTACATGTTGACCCAAGGCCTTAGTGGCCCTCACTCTTGCGTCCGTGTGAATAACTAAGGGAAAAATAAAAAATAAAAAAGGGAAAATGGAATGAGTCGCTTATATTAAGTATGGAAGGAATAAATCAATTGTTACTTTGTATGGCTATAAAGCAATGAAATTGAGTATGTTAGGATTTGGAGTTTGATTAGAGATTTGCCAACAACCGAATCACCAACCCACCAACCTCAAAAATTAGTGTAAACATACAATACAATTAAATTACTGTTATTAAGCTTTTACCTAAGGCTATAAATGAATCAAGCTGCTTACGAGCGGCTCGGTGCTTGGCTCGTTTGAATTCGATCGTAAGCTAAAAGAGCCGAGGCCGAGCTCGAGCTCAATAATCGAGCTTGTGTAATAAACAAGCCGAGCTCGAACATGCTCGCGAACAAACGAGCATGTTCGCGAGCTGTATCGTTTATATATAAACGAGCTCGAGCTCGCGAACAGCTCTTAACGAGCTTTCGAGCTCGAGCAGCTCAAAAATTATCAAGTTCACGAGCTAAGCTTGAGCTTAAATTAGAGCTCGTCAAATAAACTAGTCGAACTCGAATAAGCTAGTGTTCAGCTCGACTCGGTTCGTTGACAACCCTACTTTTACCTGTTTAAATAAATAGCCGTTAGTTATAATAGCTACTTAAAAACGTTAAAAATTTAAAATATTAGGCTCTGATAGAACTTTATTAATAGCTAAAAATATTATACTCAAAGCTGAAAAAAAATTAACTGTCAGCATTTAACAAAAGTATTTGTTTAACAGTATAAACTATGCTTTGTCTTGTCCGGTTATGAATATGATGAAACACAAATGTATGGATAAATTTGAGATTTTATTTTACCATTGATCTTAGAAAA
>CATIWJ010289295.1:0-16526 GCA_949640765.1 Croton laevigatus
TTACTTCATTATCAAATACGCAAGCTGGCAATTAATTAATTGATATCAAACAAAAGAAATTTTGTGGTTCTCTATTTTAGGACCATTTTGCTTTTTAAAGTAGAGATCTTGAAAACATGGTCCAAATAAATAAAATTTAAGGACTACGTCAAAAGGCTACATCCAATTTTTCATTTGTTCAATTATTTTACCAAGAGTTTATTTATTAGAAATATAAGAGAATATAATATTTTAATTTTTATTTAAAAAATTGAGAATTAAATTTAGGACAAACTAAGTGAATAGCACAATTACATTCTTCATATTTTTAAAATAGCACAAAATATGTTTAGCACAAATTACAGCACATAATAGTTTAAAAAAACTATACCTATAATATCCTATGCACACTTACCATATAAAAAAATATTTTTTTCCATTTAAAAAAAATATGCGCACAAAATAGTCGGAAATAAGAGAATATAAATTTATATACCTGAGTGTACAAAATCACCAAAAAATAAATTTATTTTCTCTTATTTTATTCCAGGCACTGATTTATAAATTTATTTTCTTTTATTTTTGGTATTTGTGCACTCATGTATGTAAATAAATTTAGGAAAATTTACAATTTCATCCCTATGTTTTACCTATTTTTACATTTTTCTCCCTGTCTTTTATTATTCAGACAAAAATCTCCCTCTGTCTTAATTCCGTTGACAAAAATATCCTTTCTGTCTATTTTTGATGTTAAAATAACGGTAGAAGGACCAAAATGCAATATTACAAACCCTTTTAAAAAACTTAAGAAATGAGGGACTGAAATGAAAATTGCCAAAACACATATCTTCTTCTTCGTCGAAACCCAGCACAGCCCCCAACCCTACCCAAGCTCTGCCTCGCCGCCAGAACCAGGCCGCCTCGCCGCCGTCAACAGGGAAACCAGTGGTCGCCCAACACAACTGCTACCGGTGGCCCTCCGATCCGACACCGACCAAAGGGAGTTGAACTCTCTTCGTTTATAAAATAAATAAAAACAAGTTATAGAAATATTTGAATCCCTAGCAGGGCAACTTTGTGAGATGCAGCCATGGTGATTCGGTGTTTCTCTCTCGTTTGATTGAAATGGGATAATTGATATGAGCCTTCTTTTTCTTTTAATCTCTCTTTTTCTGTCAAATATTCTGTTTGGTATAGGAAATTCTGAATAGGAACGAGGCTTTGATCTTTGAGAGGTGGACGGTTATAGGGTGGTTGACGTCTTCCTCTTTGATCGTTAATTAGCAGAGCCTGTGAGTTTTTGCTTTCCATTTTACCAACAACTAAATTACGTATCTCTTTCCCTTCTCTCTTTCTCTCTCTCTCTAATATCATACATCTCTGTTTCTCTCTCTCTCTCTCTATGATATGGTACTCCCTCTGTTCCTCAAATTTTCAATATTGTGAGGCTGTGATGACGATGTATTCTGTGACCTTAATAAGTTGATTTGAGAGAAATGCTGGATTTATTAGCGGGCAACCTCCATGAGTTGCAGCCATTGTTGTTCTGGTGATTTCTTTCTTGTCTGTTGTGAAGTTATATCTGATTGGAGCCTCCTCTTTCTTTCTTCTGGATTTTTTATGTTTTGGATGATTCTCTGATGATTCTCTTAGGCTGTGATGACTTTCAGTGACCCTAAAATCAGGTTATAGAAATATTTGAATCCATGGCAGGGCAACTTTGTGAGATGCAGCCATGGTTGATCTATGGGAATCCGGTTGATGGGTCTGTGATTGGTCGGTCTTGAGTGGTGGTGGCTTTTAGTGACTCCGACCGGAACGAAGCTGGTGATAAAATGAAGGTGGTGCAGTGGATGTGGGATGGAGGTGGCGTTAGACGGAGGTGGCGTTGGGATGGAGGTGGTGGTACAATGTTGAAGAAGGAAAAATTACAAAACAATCCTTTATTTTTTTGAGGTTTTTTAAAGGACTCGAAAAAATTATATTTTGATCTTTCAACCATTATTTTGATATAAAAAATTGACAAAAGGAGCTTATTATCGATGGAAAAATAAATAAGGGAGATTTTTGTCTGAAAAATAAAAGACAGGGAGGAAAATGTAGAAATAGGTAAAACATAGGGAGGAAATTGTAATTTTCCATTAATTTATATTATCTTATTTTCTGACTATTTTGTAGGCATATTTTTTTTTAAAATTCTTTTTTATGTTATGTATTAAAAAATAAATAATAATTTTAATTTAACTAAGGGCATATTTATAAAAGAACAAAAATAAGTGCTATTAACCTAATTAAAATATAAAAGTGTTACTTATTTAAATAAAACTGAAAATTTGAACTATCTAGTATAATTTAAATTTAATTTAAAAGGCTAGTCTTCTTCTTGCCTGAGAAATTTGGAAACATCAATTGGGCTGGGCCGCCCTTAGGCTTGGTTTGGGATGTTCTAAAACCATTAAATTTGACTTTTGGAAAAAAAAAAAAAGAAAAGAAATTATTCATTTCTAACAACAAAAAGTAAGATTTATTCAAAGAACTAGCAATTTTTCTCAATCAAACCTTGAATCTAGCAGCCTACAACAAAGATCGGGCTTTGGGGAACACACGAAGGTTATTATTTATGCAAAATAAAAAGAAACGATTGCTGCTATAGTTATTTGTGCACACCTGCATCCAAGATGTTATTTACCGGGAGCAGTCACTCCAATATTATTTTCTTGCAAAAGAAGTCTAAGAGTTTTGAATATTGATGTAACAAAATCTAAGACATATAAGCTTTATTCGCGACTCTGTCACTTTGTTGGTAATTGCTTCAATCACTTTATTGCCGCAGTGGGTATTAATTTTGAGGTTGGAAAGCCATTTATCTTTTGATCTTGCATAGTTTGGAATATGTAAAATAGCATATATAATATAGTTATTCTGACATATTTTTAAGTATATACAAGAATATATTTTTATTTTCTGACATAAAAAACATTGCAAGAATTATGCAAAATTAGTATTAAGTATATACAAGAATATATTTTTTACCTTTTGTTTTATTCTTTTAAAGAAGGCTGCCTTGCCATCATCTGACACTCATGTTTTAATTTTCCCTTTATTTTTGTTTGTGTCAACCATGTTTTTTCAAAATCTATAAGTGAACATGAATCAGAGAAAGCATGAATTTCAGAATAAAAATTTATGTTTAGTTTTTTTTTAATGACGTAATTTATGTTTAGTTATTTACTAGCAAATGTATTTGCATTAATATCTAAAGAACCTAAGGAAATAAGTTTATTTTTTCATATTTTCTATAAAATTAAGGTAAAAAGCAGGTTCTCATATTTATATTAAGTATGAAAATAAGTAAATGGCCTAATATACAAGTTAACACCTAACATTTGGATGTTTTTCCGAATAGCCCTAACGGGGAAAGTACGACAATGGTTAGTGGGCTCGTTGAATACTTCAATTTCATGTACTCATTTGTTTTAATAGGTGCCAAAATCGAAAAATGAGATTATAGGTATGGTAATATTACACAATTAATGCTTGTCTAAAAATTACTGTTTGGTCCCTAAACGATGTTCTGGCAAACGAGATGTTAATATGTACAAAAATATAAATGTAAGATGTTGATATGTGAACAATATAAATGTGAGGTGTCAATTTGTACACATATAACATTCTAGATCCATTCGGAAAAATCCCCCAAAAATCAGGTGTTAATTTATATGTTAGGCCATAAATAAATATTTAGAAAGACAATTAATAGGAATTTGTACTGCATTTCATGAATTTATATTCCAGATATTTCAGAAGCACATGAATGAGAGAACCTATATTTCAGAATTTAGATTTATATTAAGTTATTAACTTATCGTATGCATATAGATTAGCAAATTGTTTCTATATCATTTCTAATATATTTATAAAGAAATCTAAGGAAATAACTTTATTTTTGCTTATTTTCTATTAAAGTAAGCAATAAAGTAGGTTCTCAGGTTCATATTAAGCAATAAAATTGTTCTACCTCTGTACAATTAGAATCAAAATTGGATCCAATGCTTGAATTGATAATGCGATTATGACAATAACATTCGATTTTGATTTGAAAACTCTCTAAACAATTTAAATCAAAACCTAGAAAATCTTGTCACCTAGTAAAATCACCAGATTGAAAATCACATGGAGACTTACAGCTCTCATATAATTGACCACAACAACATATGGAGTAGGTATTGACCGGGACACCACAACTACAGCCTCCTTCGCCGCTGCATTTGGATCCACGGATCCATGGTCAGTGACGGTCGGAAAATCTAGCTTTGGCGTTGAGAATTTGATAGACAACAATGGTTGGAAAACCTACCATCGTTGATCTTAATCTCTTAAGTTTCAAAGAAATAATGAAAGAAAGAGGATGGAGATTGCACGTAACATATGATTTCTATGTAAATTTCAAAAGGGCTATTTTTTCCATTTAAACCTTATACTGGGCTATTTTTATCATTCAAAAACCTTATATACATATTTCTATCATTAAAAAAAAGGCCATTTTTATTTGAAAAACTGAAAAAGAAGCTACATTATAGTTTTCCTCTTTTAACATCCGATTTGGAGCAATAAATGTAATTGGAAAAGCTATGGGTACTTACAAAGATTATGGACATATGACAATATTACTGAAAAGACACACATTAGACTGATGATAATAGGTGCTCTGTGCACGAAAAGTCCTACAAACAATATTGGTGGGCTATAAATTATACAAAACACAGAGAGCATGAATAATTTTAATGACTCACAGGTTGTCCTAGAAAGTACGGTTTTGAGTTAGTAGAGGAGCTTCAAATAGCGGATCATGTCCAGCGTAACCATAGCTTGCCTACCAGCACAAGTAGTATCCAGCACCATCTGAATATAAAAATTTGCTACCCTTTCTTAAACTGGCTGTAGCCAGTCTCAATCTTGATAACAATCATTCAATTTGATCATCTCATCACCTCTATATGCAAATTCTAGTCAATTAATCAATTCTTGATCTCAACTTCATTTGTTGAGGTTTGGTTTTACGCACCCAAAGTTTGGTTTACTCGATTTCCTTAATTAGGCACCGTTTTTAACCTTTTCTTGACCAAATGATCTTGCTTCTTTGACCAAACGTTATTTCTCACTTTAAATGCACCTTGTGGTAACTCATGACACTTTTTCAAAATTTGAAACAAAAAATGTAACACCCCAACCCGCCTTACAAATAAGACAAATTGTGATGTCACAAACACCGCTGTTGACGTCATACACCGTTATCGTAATATTTTTTTTATATTTATATTACAACGTCAGAGTAGCATGCGATTATATTACACGCACTACAGTTCCCAACTTATTTATTTGCATAAAAATTTGTTTCTAGCGTTACTAATTACAATACATATAACAAGTGCTTATACTTAACATTTGGTTTAGTTACATGCCATACTACAAAAGACAGAAGTTTCTTCCAAACAAAATGTTCTCTAGGAACTCTCCAGGATACTGTAATTCCTCAGGCTCATCATCTACAGGCAGACCTGCGAGTTACAGAAATTACTCGCTGAGCACCTCCATGCTCAGTGGGTACAATATATACACAGTAATGTTTGAAATCAATTGCCGAATTCATTTCGTGTAAATATATCAGAAATAATCATAGAAACAGTGAACATATATAGAAAGTACAAATTCCATAATAAATTCCAAATCATTGAACACATTTGACAAAAACCGTTCATTTACACTATACCGGTCAAACTGGACTCTAGAATAAGACCAAAGGCTGCATTCCGTATAGCCTTTTAGACTATAACGCCAATGCTCTTTCATTTGGGTCCCGCATAGCCATTTAGACTATCGGCAATACCATTCTAGTTTAGTATTGCACAAGCCATTTAGACAATACGCCAATACATTCTTTTCTTGGTATTCCACAATCCATTTAGACAATACGCCAATACATTCTTTTCTTGGTATTGCGCAAGCCATTTAGACAATATGCCAATACATTTCATTCAATAACATAATTCATAGCAATTTCCTGTACATGATTTTGTCCACATGTCGACATGTACTTATTACTAAGACTCCATTTACCAGATAGAGTTTAAAACATCATTTTATGGTCATGTTCATCTCAAACTTCTTTTCAGAATTCATATATATTATCAGTGTCTCACTTTTCATTTACCGCGCTGGCGGCGTCGCGTCAGGGACCCCCACGTCAATATTCAATAAATTATAACAACCATTTATACGACTCGAACACACATTCGAGTTTCCAGTAATTTAAATTCTTAAAAGCATTAAAAATAATATTTACTAAAAATAATGATGGAAAAACAAATTCAGTTTAAGTACTAGATAGTACTAAACCTGGTATTCGGTCCGCCTGAATTCCTACGCGTAAATGCTTAATTTCTGTGCTCTCTGTCAATTTCGGGTCCTACAAATAATAATTAAATATTTTTATAAGTCTATAAATTAAATTCGTGTCCTAAAATATCTTTACTCAACCAATTAATTTAAATTGCCCTTCTGTTGGGCTCAATTGAACTAATTTATAAGTTCTGAGATCAATCTATAATTTTTGGAGGGTCTAATTACGTCCAATAATAAGTTTTGGGGCTAAAATCCAATTAAAATTACGTTTTAGGGTCATTTTGTTATCTGTTGGACTCGTTTGTATAACCAAAGTCAGTTCAGGGGTCAATTTATAATTTTCAGGGACCTCTTTGAAACGCGGCTCAAAGTTTTTGGGGCAATTTCATAATTAAGCGGAAATACATGGACTGGTTCGAAATTTTACTGTCGTCTTCCTCCCGATGCTCGATTTGTAGCCGTGAGCTTCATTGGCGGCTGGCGATTCCGACGTCCTCCGGCGACAAGCAGGTACCCAAACTCTTCCTCTCTTCACGGTCGTTCCAAATATGGCCTTAACTCCGTCAACCGCCGCGTAAATCGCCCGAAAAATGCTTCGAAAGGTTTTTATTTGTTGCGACTGGAACTCCCTCCTCTGGCAACATGTCGGAGCAAATGATACCTCTAAACTACTCTACTCAACCTCAGGAATCTATTTATGCAATTTATTTCAAGCTCTACGCTTGATTTTGAAAGATCACAGTCCAAGTTTGTGAGGTTCGGTTTTTCGACAATAACTCAGTCTATTTTGCACGATTTTCAAACAATTTTTGCACCAAAAAGTTCAGCATTCAATCCCCTACAACTTTCCAGCTGAAATTTTGACCTAATTCTGACAGATTCATGAAGTTGTGGTTATCTTGGGAAGAAATATCATTTTGGTCCCTACGGTTTTCGTTCCCATTCGTTCATACCCCTGAAAAGTTCACTTTTGTCCTTGCTTATTCCGTCTCCCTTCCATTTGCTCTTAGCTCTGACTTTTCCCCTTTTGGTCCTTCCTTATCTTTTTTTTCCTTCAATTGAGTCCTAAATTTAATTCAATTAAATCCCTCTTCACATTTTATTTCTCAAATTTACATATTTTTTTTATTAATTTACAATTTATACAAAAAGTTGTTCGACACGTGTCCCGTTATACACAGTAAATCCTACTAGCCCGGGATTTCGGTCGTGATAATTCTCCCTATAGTGATAATGCTCCTCTTCCTCTCTACTGACCATATCCACCTCCTCGTTATCTCTTTCTAGCACCCTGTCCTTCGCTGGAACCTTGAGAATGATCTCATTTTTGCTAATTCCTCTGGCGACGGTTCCTTCTATCAGTCTGGACTCTTTCCACGTCTATAGCTCGATTCATAATTAAAGAGAAATCTGTACATCCCAATGCTATGATCTATTCCTTGATATCATCATTCAGCTCTTCCACAAACAGCTCACATCTCTCTTCCTCTGTCTCCACTAGCTTTTTTCCGTACTTACTGAGGCAAGTGAACTCCTTTTCATACTCAGCTACAATCATTCTTCCTTGTCTCAAATGTACGAACTCATTCCATTTCATAGTGAGATAAGCTTTAGCGATGTATTTCTTCTTGAATTCTTTAACAAAGAATTCCCAGGTTCTCTGATCCGGTTCCACTCTTTCCTGAGCAGTCTCCCACCAGATTGCAGCTTCATCCATCAACAATGATGTGGCACATTCCAACCTCTCCTCAGCTGTGCACTTCAGTTGATCCATAGCTTTGTTCGTGCTAGTAAGTCAGTATTTTGCTTCCTCCAAGTTATCACCTTTGCTGGCTCGAAACTCTTTCACCCGATACTTTTGTAACCTTTCTAGCACGAGTTTCTTTGCTGGTTGCATTGGTGCTGGCGGTGGCGTTGGCACTGCTAGCATGGCTCCTGGAACTTGCTGCAACGCTGCCAGTATCTATTGCAATATATTCGGCTATTCTGCCACCGCTGCTGGCGAAGCTTGTCTCTTGGGTCCGGTTCTTCCTCCAGAGTCGTCAGACCCTGACACTCGTGATCCGATCTCGTTACTCATCTTCTCTATGCACTAGAAAAGAAAACATCAGTGGTTCAATTCTCAGATCAAATTTTGTAAATATGGCATGTACAACACTTCGTATCATGTAGTTCACATCAAAATTTTATATGTACAAGACGTTTGCATCTTATTTATTCATAAAAACGTCAGTACAGATTACTTAAGCCCGTTATACACCAAAATTGGGCATTACTACACCTACTGTTCCGATCACACCTATATACAGCATATTTACATCTTTTTACAATATTTACACAACATCCTAACTATCTTTAACCCGGAATACTACTCTGTTGTATACGAATTCGAGTCGGACTCCTCCCCCATCTCGTCATCCGCAACTACTCCTGACTCTTCCTCCGGTACCACATTGTCATTGGAATCCTGAATGTTTAACTCCCTTGTCAAATGCGTCACTTCCTCCTGAAGTCTCTCCACCTTCCTATCACTTAGAGTCATTCCATTTCCTCTTCAAGTCATTATAATAATCACTGATGGCGTCCTTGAAGAGTTTAAGTCTACGCATGTGGTACTCTAGCTGATCAACCTTCTCTTGCAGCTGTGCTATTCGATCCTCTTCTGGGGAATCCTCTTCCATTTCCTCTTCAAGATCTTCTTCCATTTCCTCTTCAAGATCTTCCTCCATTTCTTCCTCTAAATCTTCCTCACTACACCCACTCTCTCTTTTCTTAGGCGGCAAATCCTGATTCTAATCCCTACTATATTATCCCATATTTTCATCCCTAGAGGGTCTGGTCCAGGGCCAATCTCGCTTTGCTGACACCCTTACTACCTATTTCCCCTTATTGACCATCTCGTCCTAAACATGAAACAGACGAAGTTATTTCGTCGTAATTTAAATCACATTCCATATATGTATACATATACCACATCTAAACTTTAAATTCAGCAACTCACTGAACTAGCATACATATATTTCCTAATAACTAATCTGAAATGTCTAACCTATTGCTCTGATACCAAAAATTGTAACACCCCAACTCGCCTTACGAATAAGACAAATTGTGATGTCACAAACACCGCTGTTGACGTCATACACCGTTATCGTAATATTTTTTTTATATTTATATTACAACATCAGAGTAGCATACGATTATATTACACGCACTACAGTTCCTAACTTATTTATTTACATAAAAATCTGTTTCTAGCGTTACTAATTACAATACATATAACAAGTGCTTATACTTAACATTTGGTTCAGTTACATGCCATACTACAAAAGATAGAAGTTTCTTCCAAACAAAATGTTCTCTGGGAACTCTCCAGGATACTGTAATTCCTCAGGCTCATCATCTATAGGCAGACCTGTGAGTTACAGAAATAACTCACTGAGCACCTCCATGCTCAGTGGGTACAATATATACACAGTAATATTTGAAATCAATTGCCGAATTCATTTCATGTAAATATATCAGAAATAATCATAGAAACAATGAACAGATATAGAAAGTACAAATTCCATAATAAATTCCAAATCATTGAACACATTTGACAAAAACCGTTCATTTAAACTCTACTGGTCAAACTGGACTCTAGAATAAAACCAAGGGCTGTATTCCGTATAGCCTTTTAGACTATAACGCCATTGGGTCGCACATATCCATTTAGACTATCAGCGATACCATTCTAGTTTAGTATTGCACAAGCCATTTAGACAATACGCCAATACATTTCATTCAATAACAGGATTCATGGCAATTTTCTGTACAGGATTTCACCCACATGTCGACATGTACTTATTACTAAGACTCCATTTATCAGATAGAGTTTAAAACATCATTTTATGGTCATGTTCATCTCAAACTTCTTTTCAGAATTCACATATATCATCAGTGTCTCACTTTTCATTTACCGCGCTGGCGGTGTCGCATCTGCAACCCCCACGTCGGTATTCAATAAAATATAACAACCATTTATACGACTCGAACATACATTCGAGTTCCCAGTAATTTAAATTCATAAAAGCAATAAAAATAATATTTACTAAAAATAATGGTGGAAAAACAAATTCAATTTAAGTACTAGATAGTACCAAACCTGGTATTTGGTCCACCTGAATTCCTACGCGTAAATCCTTAATTTTTGTGCTCTCCGTCAATTTCGGCTCCTATAAATAATAATTAAATATTTTTGTAAGTCTATAAATTAAATTCGTGTCCTAAAATATCTTTACTCAACCAATTAATTTAAATTGCTCTTCTGTTGGGCTCAATTGAACTAATTTATAAGTTCTGGGGTCAATCTATAATTTTCGGATGGTCTAATTACATCCAATAATATGTTTTAGGGCTAAAATCTAATTAAAATTAAGTTTTAGGGTCGTTTTGTTATCTGTTGGACTCATTTGTTTAGCCAAAGTCAGTTTAGGGGTCAATTTATAATTTCCAGGGACCTCTTTGAAACGCGGCTCAAAGTTTTTAGGGCAATTTCATAATTAAGCGAAAATACAGGGACTGGTTCGGAATTTTACCATCGTCTTCCTCCCGATGCTCGATTTGCAGCCGCGAGCTTTAATGGCGGCTGGCGATTCCGGCGTCCTCCAGCGACAAGCAACTACCCAAACTCTTCCTCTCTTCACGACCGTTCCAAATATGGCCTTAACTCCGTCGACCGCCGCGTAAATTGCCCAGAAAATGCTTCGAAAGGTTTTTGTTTGTTTCGGCCGGAACTCCCTCCTCCGGCAACGTGTCGGAGCAAATGATACCTCTAAACTACTCTACTCAACCTCAAGAATCTATTTATGCAATTTATTTCAAGCTCTACGCTCGATTTTGAAAGACCACAGTCCAAGTTTGTGAGGTTCGGTTTTTCGACAATAACTCAGTCTATTTTGCACAGTTTTCAAACAATTTTTGCACCAAAAAGTTCAGCATTCAATCCTCTACAACTTTCCAGCTGAAATTTCGACCTAATTCTGACAGATTCATGAAGTTGTGGTTATCTTGGGAAGAAAATATCATTTTGGTCCCTACGGTTTTCGTTCCTATTCGTTCATACCCCTGAAAAGTTCACTTTGGTCCTTGCTTATTCCGCCTCCCTTCCATTTGCTCTTAGCTCCTACTTTTCCCCTTTTGGTCCTTCCTTATCTTTCTTTCCTTCAATCAAAACTCAAATATAGCATCATACTCTACAAGAGAAGTCAACAACAATTTTCAAATTATTGACATTAGAATTTCATATTGAAATTCTAAATAAACTACTACTTCGATTGAGAATCCTTGTGATATATTCTTAAAATTACATAGATTCCAACTCATTGAATAAAAATATATTCAAATTAAAAGGTTAATTAATACTTCCAAAATATTCAATTGGTTATGGCTGAACAAGAGTAAGTTGGTCCAATATATTCAAACCAGGATTAGCCAATAATGTAATTATACTTATTTATCCAGAATTTGCAAATTTCATCAACCCAACTGTGTTCGATTTAAACATGATTGTATGTTTAAAGAATTCATCCCCTATTTTGACTAGAGGAACAAAAAACAGGCAAGCACACCATATCCAAAAGCTAAACATATTGTATTTTACTTTCCTTCCGTAAATGAAATATAGATGCCATGCAATGCAGCAATATTTAAAAAAAATTCAAAGATATTTGAAACATATATAAAATATTCATTAACATACATTTGTTTTCTTAGAAATTGACAAAAAAATTTTTAAAACAAAAAGTATGACAAACAAAATTAGAAAAAGGTACAAAATAACAAAAGTTTTAAATGTTATCTTTAAGAAAAAGCTCTCCTAATTCAATCTCAGAGAATGGCTTTGTTAATGGATGCCATTTGGCCATTAGCTTTGAAGAAACTTGTCCCATAGTCGGCCGTGATTGCGGATTCTCACTCAGACATGCAAATGCAAGTTTGGAAATGTAGATCAAACCTTCAGCTTCTCTAGTATGCGGAGTTGGTATACGTTGGTCTATTACATCTTTCAATAGTATTTGCTGGCTAATTGCTGAAGATGGTGAAATGGAGAAAATGAGATTGCCCGGATGCATTCCCATAATGATTTCCAACGTCACTATACCAAAACTATATACATCGCATTTTTCATTCACGGTCATTGTGTAAGCTAGCTCTACAAAAAAATTATCAGTTACCATTATTTTTAAGCCATTAATATTAATTAAGTGTTGTTTTAATTAAAGTAAATCAAAGAGATATGAAGGTGTTTACCTGGAGCTGTGTAACCAATTGTTCCTGCAAAAGAGGTCCAATTTGATGTGTCAGGCATCAAAAGTCTCGCTGTACCAAAATCTGAGACATGAGCTTCAAACTCGGAATCCAATAGAACATTGTTGCTCGAAATGTCCCGATGAATTATTGGTGGGAAGCAATCATGATGCATATAAGATAATGCATTAGCTATTCCCTTGACAATATGTAGCCTCTTGCTCCAAGTTAACCCGATAACTTGTACTCTGTCATCTAATACCTTCCTCAAACTTCCTCTTTCTATGAACTCATATATGAGAAATGAGAGTTTGGCATGAGAACAAAAGCCATATAACTTCACAATGTTCCTGTGACGAATATTTGTTAGTGTGGTAATCTCACTTTCAAATGCCTTTAAATTTGCCATCTCTCTATTTTGGGATTGGTCATGAATTTTCTTCACAGCAACCACTCGACCTGTTGGCAACACAGCTTTGTAAACAAATCCATACCCACCTATCCCAATGCAATACTTGGAGTCAAAATCTTCTGTAGCCTCAATAATGTTCTCATATTGTATATCTTGATCATGGCTCCATATTGCAAGCACATCTCCTTGACCATTGAGCTTGGTTTTTTTCATTATAGTTCCTCGTAGGAGGATGAATAAACATCCTACTAAGCAAGATGATAGAAACAAACAACCGAACAAAATTGGAAGAACAATAAGATAGACTACGTTTTTGTTCTTTTTTGCCCTATTTTGGTTGATTGCAGTGGAAGCGCACATCTTTAAGTTGGTGTTACTACCGCACAAGCCTTTGTTATTTCTCACTGCTTTAAATGGAGCTTCATAAAATGCTTTGATGTTAGGAATTTGGCCCTCTAATTTATTGTAGGAGATGTCCACAATTGACAAACTTGTTAAATAATCAAAAACAGTTGGAATAGCACCTGACAATAAGTTATTAGAGAGGTTCAAAGTCTCCAATCTTTGCAACTGTCCAAAAGATTGAGGTATCTCTTTTGCCAATAAATTGTAACTGAGATCAAGGCTTTCTAGCGATCTTATATTCCCAACCTCAGAAGGAATGATATTTGTTATTTTATTTTTGCTAAGATTTAAGAACAACAATCTTGAGCAATCACTTATTTGTTTTGGAATCGATCCAATTAGATTATTTGCAGCCAAATTGAGACGCTCAAGAGCACCTAACTTTCCTATTTCTGCTGGAATTTCACTTGAAAGGTTATTGTTGTTGAGAAAAAGTTTAAACAAGTTTAACTTTCCCAATTCCTTTGGAATGTTCCCCACAAGACGATTGGATGAGAGATCAAGGAAATGCAATTTCATTGCATTGCTGATCTCACATGGAATTTTTCCTGAGATACTATTTTTTGAGATTTTCAAGGTTGATAAATTACCAAAATCTTCCCATTTCCATGAAAGCTCACCATAAAAGCTGTTATCACTTAAATCTAAATAGTATAAGTTTGGATATGTCCCAAAATCTATGGAAATATTTCCTGTAAGTTGGTTATTCTCAAGATGGAGTCTCGACAAGGAGCTACAATTTTTCAGGCTCTTTGGGACAAGTCCAACGAAATTATTATCATGTGCAGAGAAATATTGAAGCCTTCCACCCAGGCACATGCCATCTGGCAGATGACCACTCAACTTATTTTCATATATTGCCAACTCTTCCAATAGAGTAAAGTTGTCTATATCTAGAGGAAGAGATCCCACAAATTGGTTACTACTTAAATAAAGTTTTGACACTTTTGTCAAGTTTCCTATAGAAGTTGGGATTGCACCGGTCAGATGATTATCTGACAACTCCAAATCAACAATAGACCTCAACATTCCAACTTCCTGTGGGATGGAGCTAGAAAGTTGGTTATTATGGAGATAAAGCGTTGATACTTCTGTCAAGTTTCCTATTGAAGTTGGAATTGCACCGGTGAGATGATTATATGACAGTTGCAAATCAACAATAGACTTCAATATTCCAACTTCCTGAGGGATGGAGCCAGAAAGTTGGTTAGTATAGAGATAAAGCGTTGATACTTTTGTCAAGTTTCCAATAGAAATTGGTATTGCACCGGTGAGATGATTATCTGCCATCTCTAAATCAACAACAGACCTCAACATTCCAACTTCTGGTGGTATGGAGCCAGAAAGTTTGTTGGAGCCAAGATAAAGTATTGATAACTTTGTCAAGTTTCCAATAGAGGTAGGGATTGAACCGGAGAGATTATTAAATGCCAATGCAATAATAGTGAGAAAAGATAAAGTCTCAAGTTTTTGAGGAATGGGACCAGAGAGATTATTATATGACAATGCAAGAATAGTGAGAAAGGATAAAGTCTCAAGTTTTTGAGGAATGGGACCAGAGAGTAGGTTTAGTTGAAGAATAAGAATTGATAGGTTTGTCAAGTTTGTTATAGAAGCAGGGATAGAACCAGAAATACTATTGAAGGATAGATCAAGGACACTGAGTTTGGAAAGATTACCTATATGTGGGGGGATGGTTCCCTGGAGTGAGTTGTTGCTAAGGTTAAGGTAAACAAGATTGGGAAGCATAATAAAGTTGAGATTTTCAAGTGTGCCTTTCAAACCAGAATCTGAAATCCGTATGGCAGAAACAGATTTATCTTTATGGCAGTGAATACCAAACCAAGAACAAGGCATAGAATTGGAAGCAGACCAAGAAGACAGGACAGATTGGCTATGATTATCAAGACTAGCCTTCCAATTTATAAGAGCATGAATCTGAGATTGAACAGCAGCTGCAGTGGAATCAAAAGAAAATATAAGAATAATGATAGTAAGGGAGCAAAAGGAAGAAGACATCACTAACTTATAAGGGAGGTTTGTTTGGGTTTTTTAGTTGATGATTTCGAGATTGAAATGATTACAAGGTATTTATAGAACTGGGAATGAAATGAATCAATGAGGAATAAGATGCAAATTTGTTATTTATGAAAAATAATTCATTCCTACTTTCAATTATTTAGAAAATAAAGTTTACTTAAATATGCAGGTCAATGTGCAGGTCAGAAAAATAGTTAGTCTTCAACTTGTTGATAAATAAATTATATATGCATAGCACTTCAACTTGTTGATAAATAAATTTAATTTTTTAATTATTTTGTATTATTCAACATTGCATCTTTTGAAATTGGGGTGAAAGATTCGAACCCTGGTTTATCGCTAAAAAAATAAATGTACTTACCACTAGATTATGTCTTAGCTTGCTATTTGACATTGCATCTGTATCTTTAATTTTATATACTACCTCCGTATTTTTCATTTCTTTACATTTGCTTTTCACCAATACCAATAAAATCAACTTTTCACCAATACCAAAATAAAAATAATAATAAACAATTACTAACCTTCTTAAAAACTTATTTTTTTACTAATCTCAATAAAAAAAATAATAATAAACAATTACAAAACTTACCATAAATGGAAAAGTAAGGAAATGAAAAACACACCCAAAAATAGAAACGTAAATAACCTGAAAACACGGAGGTAGTATTTTTTAATTTTATATTATTTTTTGTATGAATGAAAATATAAAAAAATGGATGTAGAAATACAAAACACATTTTTGCCACAACTGGTATATTTATTAAGCTAATTCATTAATTATTAATATTTTTTTTTAAAGATTGGTGGAAAAAATTTGCAATCAATTCAATATAATAGTGACAAGTCAAGTATATGTACTTTATGCTTGCAATTTATTTTATTTATGTCTTGTGTTATTTTCATTTATTTATTTTATAAATATTAGATTGAAATGATGATTTATTTGTAGATAAAACAGATAGATAAGTCAAGACGGAATATACAAATTTATTAATTA
>CATIWJ010289305.1:0-44316 GCA_949640765.1 Croton laevigatus
TGGTTATGAACAACCGAAATTGAGAAAGGGGTGGGGGGGGGTGGGGGGGGGGGAGGGGATGGGGGGTGGTTGTTGTATTTGGGGACGAGAATCAATTAATTACATTAAATACTAAGTGTGAACATAAATTTTTTTGAAATGGAAAAGAAAAGACAAATATTTACAACCAAATCAATTTACAAAATTAATAAATATGTACACTACTAGACCTCTTTGGATTTATTTGCTTCTTCTGATTGATTAGACAGAGAAGATGTAGAAGAAGAAGAAGAAGAAGAAGATGAAGTAAAAGAAGGAGCTACAATAACAGAAGAATAAACCTTAGCACTGCAAATTTTGGTGTTGCTAATCCCATCATAGTCTTGAATACTATTAGATGAATTACAAATTATAGTGTCTTCAACCACAGTTTCAAAATCTTGATCAATTATTCTTGAACCTTGATCATTCTTATCAGAACCTGAAACTATTGAAGTTGATCTTGCATGGTTCTTGATGATTGCAAGTTGAAGAAGCTGATACAATCTTGGATTTTCCCCTAAAACCCTACAATGAGCAGCAGAAGCGAAATTGGTTTTTGCATTTCTTCCTCTTAAAAGCCTAGCTGCACTATCATAAGCCATGGCGGCTTCTTCTGCAGAATCAAAAGTTCCTAACCATAGCCTTAACTTTTGTGATGAATCTTTGATTTCAGCTACCCATCTTCCTGAAGGTCTCTGCCTTACTCCAAGAAATCTTCTTAATGTTCCATTTTTATGGTTTGATGATGATCTTTGATCTGTTTTATGAAGAGGGTTTTCTTGTTTCTTGTCCATGGGGTTGCCAAGAAAGCTACTTCTTCTTTAGGGTTAGGGTTGGAATAATTAGACTTCATTCTATATATAATATGAACAAATAATGACTACAAGAATGATGACTAGGAGAGATTAGAATTTTAATTGTCCTATTTGGGTTAATTACAATTATATGTAGTTTTGTACTAATGTTGTACTAACTAGAAGAAGGATTTATTTTATATATATGCTAGGCAAAGAAAATAACCAAAATAGCCTTTTATGTGTCATAGTATATATAAAAAGGAATTACCAGTATTGACTTGTTTTTTAGACTATATATTATATATGTACAGTTCAAAGTTGAAGCCTTTTGAAGGTCATAAACATGCAATTAATATATCTATAGCTAAAAGTAATTTATATGTACTAATGGCCATAAGAAATATATAGAGTTAAATAGCTATCAAGATTTGCTTTGAATGTATGTCCTCAATTGACTATAGTTTGGAAGGACTTGAAAGAAAGGGAATATTAAGCATCACCACCCACCAACTTTCTGGATTTTGGTATATTGTTGTACTTATTTGCTTGGTGGAGGTACATTTTGAAAATAGCCTTTCTATCTAAGACAATATTACAATCTCCACAATAAACAAAATTATTAGCTTTTTTCTTTTTTTTTTTTTGAAGCAAATTATCTATACATTTCATTAATTAATTCTTTATTTCAATAGAAGGGTGATTGTAAATCATTGGAATGACAAATAGTATCTTGCGTTTGAACTTTTTTTTTTTTTTTAAATTTCTAGAGAAAGGGACATATTTGTTTTGGTTTTAAATGAATTTTCATTTTCGGAACTCTATAACCTAAATGAAGGAAATTTTTACCTATATCCACTATATTGTATTATGGGACCCTTCATATACTAAATTAAATCAATGAGAATTTAGTGTATAAAAAAAAAAAAACAAAGGTATTTATGTCTTTTCGCAATGGAAAAAATAAAAAAAAAGTGTAAATTTTGATTATTTTGGTGCGTGGATGTTCTCCTAAACTTATTATTATTATGTATCGCATATGCATTATTAAAGGCATTCTATATAAATAAGCAGGGTAGCTCAATTGCTCAGCAAGCTATTTTTTCAAATTTTAAGTGCCAGATTTGATTATGTATAGAGTAAAAATACTCTCTAAGTCAACGCCTTTCTTCTAAGTATGCATAAAAATTAATCAGGCTAAACATAAACCATAAAATAAACAAAACCTTGAACATCGTGGATGAATTATTAAAAAAAAAAGCATTCCATAAATAAAGATTCAGCATAAAATTAACTTGGTCGCTCATTCTTTAAAATAGGCTGCTGATAAGAGGGGGAAAAAAAAATAACAAGTGGGTAAATTAGTCATTTGATACATGCTTAATTATGGTGGCTGAGTACTTCACGTAATTGCAGAAAATTCCAAAAAAATGAGCTGACATGAGCAATGTATTTATTGTGGTTTAATTCAAATATTAAACCTAAATAATACCTTTGGTTACATAATTCCAATAGCCTTCAAACAAAACTTACACCTCAAAAAGTGCCCTATACATTACAAAAATCTCTCCACATTTTGATAATTATCATATTTTCTATTAATATATAGTTTTTATCATTTGTCACTTAATGGGTGTCTTCTGTAAAATGCCTTCTTCCTCTGCCTCACTTCCCATTTTTTTTAGTTATGTACTGCAAATCATCAGAAATACCTTTTAGTTTTCTTGTTGGTTTCTTCATTTTTTTTATATTATTCAAACAAATATTATTCCTTCATTTTATACTTTCAATACAATATTTTGAGGATTCATATCTTTGAAATAAGATTAAATAGTATATATAATTGTTGAATGCAAATATTCTCTGAAAATATACCCAATTGTCCCATTTGTTTTGTTAATATTTAATTTTTTTTTATTAACATATGATGTGTCCAAACTATGTCTGTTTAACGGACCATATTTATCTGACTAATTCTCGTGCGCGCACATGAGAAAGGCTTTGGCTTAAATAATATTTTTATCCCATGCAAGATCGAACCTGATACTTAAGTTTCGTGAAACAACGTGCTCACTAACTGAACTACCTTATTCTTTTATGTAAATAAATATTTTAATAATTGAATGATCTTTAAAATTTTTTACAAAACAAGTATTTTTTTTTAAATTATGAAAAAAGCCACTTTTTTTCCCTTTCTCCATACCTTGGATTTTCTTCTTTTCAAAGATCGCTGGAAGTGACCACCTTATGTTCTCATCAATGTTTTGGTTGTTATAGCTATAGTACATATGCGCGAACAAAATTAGCTGCCCCATTCACTTCTCGATCTAGAGATCGTCACTAGTGGGACCGAATAGATTTTATTTATGGAATCAATATTAAATAACTTTACATATTGTTCTAAAAGAAAAACCTTTCATTCTCAAAAAAAAAAAAAAAAAAAATTCGTTTACATATTATTTTAACAACTTTATGGGGTCAAATACATAAAATTTAGATAACTAGTCACTTTTTAACGTGCATTGCATTCTTTAGCTCATTTTATATGATCATTATTTATTTTATAGTTAATTTGATTGATTATATATTGAGAGTAATAATATTTATCTAAATATTATAAATTTTATCTGAATACTAATTGAAAATTTTTAAAATAATATTAATTATATAATTAAATTTTTAGATTTTTATGAAAATAAAAATTATGAAAAATACATTTGTTTATTCATATTTTAGAAACATGTTAGTTAATTTTATAATTTTTATTTAATTAAATTTATTAATTATATAAATATTTTATTTTACAATAATTTTAACTATAAAATTATTTAATAATTTTATGATGGTTAATAATTAAAATAATATATTATAAATTATTCTAATTAATTAGATAAATAATTAAAATAATATATTTTATGAATTAATTAATTTGTTATTTTATAAAAAAATTTATTCTTATTTTAGATATTTGTTGTTAGCATTTTTTTTTATGACCCGTTGGTATCTTGTTTATTTACGATTCAATTATGGATGAAGAATCGAAATTTTAATATGGTATGCGATTAAAATATTTTTCTTATTATATATATATATTTTTTAAAATAAAATCAAGTAATGAAAGTGCTTAATCTAAAAAATATATAATTTCTTATATTTAATAATATAAAATAATTATCATATATATTATAATATAGTTTCATGATTATAATACTAATAATATTAAAATTTAAATTTTTTAATTAGAATATATTATTAATATTAATATTTTTATTTTAAATTTCTTAATTAGAATACAGTACTAAAGTAATAAATTGTTTTTGTTTATTAATTAATTTAATTAAAATATATTATGAATACTAACTCATAATTAGGATATATTATTAATACTACCATTAGAATTATTAATTAATTAAGTAACTAATTAATTCAATAATTTAAAATAATGACGCGCATTCTATGTGATTTTATATAGTTTATATTCTGGTTAATTTTTTATGTATAATACAATATATTTGTATAAAATATTATGTATTTTATATGTTTTCTCTATTTTTTTATATTTATTTTGTGTTTGTCTAAGTTTTAATGTTATATTTTAATTTTTTATTTTAAATTGTGTATGTTTATATATAATTATAATTTTTTAATAAATTTGTACGTAGTGTATAATTGAAAAATTGATCAGAGTTCGATTGATTTACAGTTTTCTATCTCAGAAAATCGAATCAAACCATTAACTGAATCAGAAATCACAATACAGTCATATTATATCCAAAATAATGTAAATGGTAAAAGAAAAAAAATTGTAACTGGTCTGCTACTATGCTTTGGCTTGATGAATTTTAATTTTTCTTTACGACATGTAATATTGCGAGTTTTGATTTTAAGGCACTTAAGCATTCTTATGCCCTCTTTTTTGGACAACTCCTTTACAAATAATCAAATAGATTTAATGTACTCTCATGTTGGCAAAATCAATATTCCAATTTGTATAATGAATCCAATATTTTTTAGACAACATTGCAGATTTATCATGATAACATAAAGAGTCATGCATGACATATAAAGTTCTTCATTCCTTCATAATCCTGCCATGGAAATTATTTTCTGAAATTTTTTATGAATCTTGCTCATATGTTGAATCAATATTGACAATTCATGAAATTTGAATTTACGATCTAATTGAATCAATGATAATTTAGCTAGTTCTTCTTGTAGCATATTGCCTTAGTTTTTTCAAGGTCTTCAAACTTGAAAACTTTATATTAGAGAGATTTAGAGAGACACACTCCTAAATGTAGAACCTATATAGAGGTAATATATAACAAAATTCTATACTAACATAAAGATATTTTATTGAATAAGATTTATTATTCCTAAATTGCGATTGAATAAAATACTCCAATGAAACTAACCCTCACAATAAATAATATAAATTTTAAGAATTATTAATCTTAATATTTATTAATCCAATCTGGAATGGAATAGTTACCTAATAACAATATAATCTCGTTTGGAAGGCTTAATACAGTCTTCTTTTTCTACTTTTTAAAGTTTTCTCTTTCCTTCTCCATCATTAATTCTAATCTAATTAAAACAATCCTTAATTGAAAACATAACTTATAATTAAAGGAGAACCTTGAAAATATCAATGTGTGTATGAAAATTTCTATTTCCAAATCCATAAATTCTCCATCGTTAATTCTAATCTAATTAAAACAATCCTTAATTGAAAACATAACTTGTAATTAAAAGAAGAACCCGTGAAAATATCTATGTGTGTATGAAAATTTCTACTTCCAAATCCATAGATCATAGAAAATTTGCAAAGGTCATGAAAATCTTAAAATCTCTTTGTACCTTAAAAAATAAAAAATTAATGAATTATCTTAAAATTAATTATCTTAAAATTGATGTTAACATAATAAATTAATATAATTTGATAAAAAAAATTTAACCTTAAAAAACAAATTTCAATACAGTAGTTTTGGAAAATTTCAATGTTTCTATTTGTGATATTTATTAATCCTAAGTTTTATTAATTTTAAAATTTATTAATCCTAAACTGGAACGAAATAGGTACTTGATAATAATACTGTCTCATTTAGAAAGTTCAATACAATCTTCTTTTTCTATTCAGTCAAGTTTTTTCTTTTCTTCTCCATCACTAATTCTAATATAATTAAAAATACTCATAATTAAAAACATAACTTTAATTAAAGGCATAACACATAACTGTTTGAAAATTTATGCTTCTAAATTTACCAAAAAAATTATCTTAAAACCAAAATTTCTTAATTTGATAAAGACATATTTAACCTTATAAACAAATTTTAATAGGGTCATTTTGAGGAATCCCAATGATCCACACATTCGTATTTTTAGCACATATTCACTCGCATTAGACATTCATTATCTTTTTAAACAAATATATATATATATATATATATATATATATATATATATATATCACTCACGCACCTGATATGAAGAGGAGATTCGAGTCCGCTTGAACATGATGACATATTTTTTACCAACTCTGCTTTGCCCTAGCCACAATGAAGTTATAATTAATATGAATTTAATATTTCGGAATAAACATTAATTTGAGTTTTGGATAGAAAATTATGATTAGGCATGTTAAAATAGTATCTTATAATAAAATAAAAAAATAAATGTACAAATTTATTTTGTAACGTGAGTTGCATTTAATTTTTTTAATTTAGCCACTCTTTTTTATACTATTGTGTATTTTAGATAATATTTTTAGTTGTTAAATTAAACTTAATTTTATAAGCATTTTAATTTTAATAAAATAAAATTTATTCTCATATATTAACATTGTAAGTAATACACTGAATTTTTTTTTTTGTGTGTAAAAAATAAATCATGTCGCAAAAATATTGAATTTTACTTTTAGTAATTGGATTTTTTTGTGTATAATATTGTTTTAATAAATTGTATTTTATCTCCTCATTCCTGCTTTTATATACATTATAGAGTAAAAAATAAAAATTAAATGAATTTAGAGACAAATGACACCAAATTCTCTGTGGTGGATCCACCATTGACTGTTAATAATTTGCAACAGAATCTCATCGACAGAAGTTTCTAAATGTAAGATCGAATAACGATAGAGCCCAATTTATATAAGAATTTTAAGGTATATGTGATTTCTTCTTGCAACGGGTTTCTCTACCAATGGCCTTGTCCCCAGTTGCAGGTTTTGAACAAGATTTTTGGTGTTCCAAACAGTAAGATAGCTCTGATGGCATTGACTTTACATATTTTGGTTGATTTTTGAAATATTCCGGGGATCGAAATATTATTTTATTTTTAAGAGTATGTTTTAAGTATGAATAAATTAGAAACAAAGTATAAACTAATGATAAACGTAGGGTACAAAAAAAAAAAAAAAAACTACGTTCATGATGAATAAACAAATTAATAATGAAGAAATAAATTACAGATATATGATAAACTATTATAAACGATTGATAAACGGATGTGAAACAATAAATGCAGTCAAGGATCTATAATTGTTTCCAATTTTTTATCCTCTATTAATTAAAGTGATTTTTTCAACAAATTTTCCTGTTTAATGGTCTAGGTTATTTTTTCACTCTAAACTTTTAGAAATGTAACATTTTCACTATATTTTGAGCTATAAGACAAAATCACCCTAAATGAGTTTTTCAGAACAATCTCAGTTTATATCTAAGTTTTAGACTAAATTGAAAAATAATAAATTTTAAAATGGTCCTTCCCTTGTAGCTTATATAACAACCTCACTCAAATTTCAATTTTGTGTCACATCTTAACTCTAAATTCAAAATAAATTAAAATTTGTAAATTGTATGAATCATGCCCCATAATAAGTTTTATACTACTATTATCACCCTAATTTATGAACTTTTGTATTAATTTTGTGTGTATGCCTCCTATATGTTAGAATACTACTATCACCCTAATTTATAAACTTTTGTATTAATTTTCTAAAGTTACCGTATTTTAACGGGTAGTAGGGTTAGGGTATTTTTGGATTTTAAAAAGGTATAATGGTTAAAATGTGTTATTTAGTTAAATTATGAAAATAATTTCTACTTACCTCCAGAAGTGGACCCAGAAAATATACAAAGGATAGACGAAATTAAATTAATATAATAATTTAAAAAATATATTGATAAATTTTGAGTGTTCACAATTACAAAGCAACTCAATGATTTTCATATTCTGAAATTGGCGTATAATAGATTCCTCATCAACGCTTCTAAAAAAATTCTTTTTAACTTAAACTACCATAATATCATTTAATCATTGGTCTCCTAAGCTATTACATAGCTTATTTTTTATAATATTCATAGGAGAAAAAGATCTCTCAAACCAAAGCTATTGTAGTAGGCAAAACTAATGTAGCGTAATAAGCTTGTAAACTAAAGGATAAATTGCATATTTTTCTATTGCAACTAACATTTGAGCAAGATTTGAAATTCTTTGTAATTGTGAAAATGTAGGGTTTCAAAGCATCTCAATTATATAAAGATCTAGTGGTTCTGAAAGAAATTTAACATTTATTTCTGAAAAGTCTCTTGAATATATTCTTACAAATTCAATTAGCTTTTCTTTTTGAAATTGGGAGAGAGAATTTTTAGACCTCAAATATATGCACTTTAAAATTATAAAAATTGAAAGAAACAACAAGAATACAGGTGGTTTTTAGGTACTGGTAGTTGAAGCTTCAAAAGTCAAAGAATCAAAAAATCTAACTACCATCAAATACAAGATTGTAAGCCAACCAAACCCATCACTGAAATTTCCCCAAATTTTGCTTTTATTTCCAATTTCATGGCATTTTTGGAATTTATGGTGAGTTCATGCCCATCCTCAGCTATAAACGATTGAAATTTACTTACCTACACCCGGTGTATGGGAAGTTTCCATATACCAAACCAATTAGGATTAAATATTTATAAAATTTTAGACTATTTTATCCTTTTATTTTAACATATATTATCTTGAATACCCTTTTTCATCCATTTTCCTTGTTTCTTATTGAATTGGTATATTCCACCAGGCGTAAGTAAGTAATTCTCCAAACGAAATGAGGAATAGTGCTATCTATTTTTTTTACCCTTATTATTGAGACTAAAACTTAGATGGAGCTATATGTGAGATTAAAGTTAAAACATGTCGCTTTTTCATTTTCTCAAACATTAATATCCCTAACGTTAGGGTTTATGACAAAACTAATTAGTGTATTTACCAGATTGGTGTGGTTTTTACACTATTTATAAAATAGTATAGGAATGAGAGATGAAATATATACCTTAAATTATCATCAGGTGGAATAGGATTTAGAGTAATTCAATTTATTAATACCCTAACATGATGAGTGAGGATTTACGTGAAAAAGAAAATGGTCAGCTTTAGGCATGGGATGAGCAACAGTAGATCTTCATCCAACAGAAGAGGATCCATGAGCAATAGAAGAGGATTCATTGCTATAAGATTTTCCTCTTCTGCCAAGCCAATCATGAGTCAATTGACCACTAAACAGAATTGATTCTCATAAGGAGAGGGTGTGCAGATCAGATGGTAAACATGTTAATCCAATGGCCTTGAATGCTAGAGTTCGATACTTCCTTTATCCATCCTAGTATGTGTGTGTATTATATCTAAAAAAAAATTGTACATCACAATTTGTTTTTGCGGTTAAAAAAAAAAACGTGGTAAATACTTCAAATTTTAACACCCTATTTGTCATAAACCCCTAACCTTAGACTTGAATATTTATGAAATATTTAAGAGCCAAAAAAGTGCATTCTCAAAGAAAAGACTCAAGTGAGATTTTGCTTAAAATAGTTTGAATCCTTTTCAATAGTTAAAGGAAGACAGCAGAGTTTTTTTCTTTTTTGCAATTAAATTTGTTGTATTGTCTTTAGTACAAAAAGTGAGTCCAAAGAATTGCACCCCCAAACCACTAGAATATGCCAATGTAGCACAGTTGCAGGACTGTGAGTGGCTCTAACGAAATGTTGAATCTTTGGCCAAAAATTTCTTTATTCCTGAGCCATCTGTTTCTCATCGCACAATCCTCATATCATCCCATCCAAAGATTTCAAATTTACACTCTTGTCTCTGTAGCCAAAAATGGCCGCTGATATGGCCTTAACAACAATAAGATCATCTTTTGCTGCCACTGCAAAACTCTCTCTTCCTTCTCCTTCTCCTTCTCCTTCTTCTTCTTCTTCCTCACCATCTAAACCTTCTTTCTTTAAGCCCCACTTAAGACCCATCTCTGTTTCACTTCCTACATCTACCACACTCTCTTTTTTTGCTGTCTTCTCTCCTTCTCAAGATGCTAAAGCTCTCTCTTTTTCCAAAGACCAGATTGTTTCCTCTCTTGACGATGTAAGAAACCTACACTCCCTAATAATGTATAGTAGAAATTTTGATTTTCTGCATTTCTTTTTGCTTGATTTTTTATTTTGATTTGGAACTGTTAGGCGGAGAAGACAATTAATCAGGTTTCAGAAGTCGGGTCGGATTTCTTGGACACTGCTCAGCGTGTTTTTGGAATTGTCAGTGAAGCGTTGAAGCCAGGGATAGATAAGGCATTGCCAATTGTAAAGCAAGTTGGAGATGAAGCACTGAAGATTGCTTCTCCTGCTATTTCTGAGGCTTCAAAGAAAGCTCAAGAAGCCATTCAGAGTACTGGCATTGACACTGAACCCGTTATCACTGCTGCTAAGGTTTGGCTCCTTGATTTCACACTTCATTTCATTCTTTTCCCCACATTAATAATTATGCAATAAAGTGTCTTCTTGTATTTATTTGGAGAATTGGGGTTTACTAATTTGCATTTGAATTGAGTGGTTAGTGAACATCCTTTGGTTTGAAATGTTTGATCCTTGAATTTGTGATCTTTAATTGGAAATGTGATGTCAAGATTAGCTAGTTAATCATTGCTTCAACAACGATTTTGAAATACTCCTAATTGAAAACTAGAAGAATTATGATCTTTTTAGTTTTGAAGTTTTTGAAATTAGTAAGCTATTGTGGTTTGATATAGGACTGTTTCTTTTTTCTTATTTCAGAAAAATTCAATCAAGGCAGATTAAGAACTTGAATCAATTTGTATTTATTGAGATTTTGTTCTGTAAATAATAATGGAAATTTGGCCTCAGACTGCTGCTGATGCTGCGCAACAGACAACAAAGGTGATTGAAAATGTGAAACCAGTAGCTACTTCGACTATGGAAACTGTTTTATCATCAGACCCAATTGTGATTGTAGGAACTGCAGGAGTGGTATTTCTTGCATACCTGCTTTTTCCTCCCATATGGTCCGCTCTCTCCTTTAGCTTCCGTGGTTACCAAGGTGAAAATTTTGTGTTTCTCTTGATCTGTTCTGGTCTTAATTATGTCATGTGGATCGGTCTTTGTATTCCATATTTATTTTAGTTTGGATAATGAGGGGAACTAATCTTGAAGGATTGCTAATCCATTTCTTTTTTTGCGAATGTTTAGGTGAACTGACTCCTGCTCAGACCCTTGATCTAATATGCACAAGGGATCATGTCATGATAGATATTCGTTCAGAGAAAGATAAGGACAAGGCTGGTATTCCTCGTCTTCCTTCCGGTGTAAAGAACAAGATGATAGCCATTCCGTAAGTTTATATATATGATTATGTGTTTCATTGCTTTTCGTTTTATTTCTATTTGCTTCAGTGCATTTCATTTCATTTTCATTTTTGTGAAATAACAGCACAATCATTGAGCAACATTAAGAGCTTGCTTGACATTGTTGTTGGTGTATTTAGTGTAAAAAAGCTCTAAGCCTGTTAGTGCATGATTGACAATTAACTATGCAAAACAATAGAAGCTTAACTTGGCGAACTGTCCGAAAAATAAATGAAAATAGCTGGTGCTTATTATCAGGATTCTGTAAATATGTATTTACATGTATGCTTATTAATTTCAGCATTTCACTTTTCTAATATATCATTACCATCAATATTTCAGTTTGGAAGAGCTGCCAAGCAAGTTGAGAGGGCTTGTAAGAAGTGCCAAGAAAGTAGAAGCTGAAATAGCAGCTTTAAAGATTTCATATCTCAAGAAAATCAACAAGGGCACCAACATTGTTATCATGGACTCGTAAGTTCATCTTCCCCCATTTCATTTCAGTATCAATAAACCAAAGCAAATTGGTTTAATCCAAAAATTCTTCAGTTCTTGTTTTCATGCGTTCAACTTAAAAGAAACTTTTTTCAGGTACTCTGATTCAGCAAAAATAGTTGCAAGAACACTAACAAGTCTCGGATTCAAGAATTGCTGGATTGTAGCAGATGGATTTTCAGGAAACAGAGGATGGTTCCAGAGTCGATTAGGAACAGATTCGTATAATGTATCTTTTGCCCAGGTTCTCTCACCATCGAGGATAATTCCTGCAGCAGCCAGACGTTTTGGTACAACAACAGGTACCAAGTTGCTTCCTGGTGCTGATTAATTTTTCTTCTTGTTTTTTTTCTTTTTTCGTTTTGGTCTAAGCAATGCAAAAAATGCTGGAATACGTAAATTGTAATTTTAGAGTAGTATATAAAACTATTATGTGTATGTGCATTGTATTGTAATTCTTTGTGAATGTTAGTAAACTGATTTTTGCTCCTCTTGCCTTTATTCTGTTGCATTCGGATAACAATAGCACTGGGAAAAGCTATATGGTTGTGCTATGATTTTTTCTTTTTTGCATGAAATGAGGAAATTTTATTGATTAAATGGTCTCATATGATGCAATTCCCTGCGTGCAACTTCAGAACTTTGATGATATATATGTACCCCGACTACTACTACTGCTGCTGTAGATTTGAAATTGATAGCAACAAACATTGCAATCAAATATAGCAAGAGCAAAAACAAAAATAGATTATAAATAACAGTAAAATAATTAGAATAGAAGAGTGTAGTAAATGATGAAGAGAAGAAATTGATAGGAATTTTGGTGTGGAAAATGAGAAATGGTGTTGGGTATTTATAGAAAAAATTTAAAATCCTTGTTTTCAAAACTATCCCTGAAATAGTTGTTTAATTGAAGGAGCTATTTTTGTAGGTGATTGACAGAACTAGTGGTTCGGCTCCTTTATTTCAACATATTTTTTATTTTAAAATCAAGTGTTCAATCGTCTATAATTAATGCTGAGATCAATTAAAGTGATTTACAGTTTGTAGAATATGACTTTGTACATAAAAATTTATATGACTGTAAATTTAATGGTTCTAACTATTTCATTTGAAATTAATATATGTATAGAGCCAAATTTTACAAATTGCGACCTCTATAATCGATCTTGGAACTGCTTAGAGATAATTCAATGTTTAAATCAGAAAAAAACAAAATAAAAGGAAAAAAATGGTGTAGAACGAGTGGTTCTAACGGTAATTATGCTCTGTGGAATTATCACTTTAAACCTTCCAAATCTATGGCAAAAACTACCCTCCAAGTCTACCAAAATAACTCAAATCGTCTTAGAACTTGGATTGAACCGACAATTAAAATCTCTGGAATCAATAGCTTTTGGTTAATTGTCAGGGACCCGTATTGAACCGGGCAACCGCAATTCTGGTACCGGTAGTTGAGCCCTTGTTGAACTCTGACAGTTTGAAATGAGCGATTCAAATTGATAGTTAAGAAAAAGAGGATCAAACCATGGTTTGTCTGCCGGAACGATTCAAAAACTCAGCTGCTCGCTTGTTGCCAAAAGTCTGTCAGGGAAAATTTTTACTTACACTCTGGGTATAATTACATTAAACCAATCAACTTTTAAAATTTTTAACAATTTTATTCTTTTTCGATATAATGTATCATCAAGAATAACATTCATTTGATTTTTTTATAACTTTTCATTGCTTTATTGCATTAAACTTGTTATAGTAAATATTTTACGATATTCTTTTCTATCGTTCTGTCCCAAAAAACTTTTTATATTTCATATTCCACGTAGCAGTAAAGAAGGGATAATATTAAGGGCTAATAATAAGAGCATTTTCAATCGTAATGTAGATTGTAGTTGATGTGCGGTGGAAATATTTGTTGGTTTGTTTTTTTTTTTTTAAAATATATTTGTTTGTTTTTAGAGTTTAGCTTTTTAGAAACCTGCATAGATGCTATAGGGTCCCACTTTTTAATCGAATAACGACAATCCCACGCACAAACTCTACTCAACGAAACCAACCAACCAGCTAACTCCAACTCCAACTCCAACTCCAACTCCATCTCCATCTCCATCTCCATCTACCTACGTTCTCTGTAACTATCCTCATCGTCCCCAATCCTACTGGTACTAGTTTACTCGACTCCAATCCAATCGAATCCAATGGCTTACAAAGCCCTTGACGCCATCTCTGTTTCCGATATTGAAGCTCTTGGGATATCAACACAGTTAGCGGAGAAGCTTCACGCAGATGTTTCTGAAATCATCTCCAATTACGGTTCTGCCACTCTCGAAACTTGGAATTGTATATCCAAACATGTCCTCACTCCTGACCTTCCTTTCTCTTTTCATCAAATGATGTTCTATGGCTGTTATAAACACTTCGGCCCCGACCCTCCTGCTTGGTTGCCCGACTCGTATGAACTTAATCCTTCTCTCTGTAGTTTTTTCCTGTGTAAAAGAGAAGTTGCTTGAATTTCTTTGAATTTTTGTAATTTTTTGCTTCTAATCTATAGGAAGAGTGCAGTGTTTACAAATGTTGGCCAGCTCTTACAAAGGCGCGGGAAAGAGTTTTTGGGCAAAGTGTATGTGGATCCAATTTCAAGCTTCTCTGCTTTTCAGGAATTTTCTGTTTCCAACCCTGAGGTGCTTTTCATTCATATAAATGCTTTATCTTTAATTATGATAGATTTATAATTTGGTTGTGCCAATTTGAGCTACTATTGTTTTTATTTGTATACATTTATTTTGGCTGATCAGGTTTATTGGAGCACTGTACTAGACGAAATGGGTGCAGAATTTTCAGTGCCTCCACAGTGTATTTTACGTGAGGATTTATCTGGGGAAAGTCCAGGTGGGCAATGGCTTCCAGGAGCGTATGTCAATCCTGCAAAGAATTGCTTGAGTTTGAATTCTAAAAGAACTTTGGATGATACGGTTATCAGATGGCGGGATGAAGGAAGTGATGATACGCCTGTAAGCAGCTTGACACTTCAGGAATTACGGACAGAGGTTTGGTATGCTGGCTTTCATCTTATAGTCTTTGTTCAGTGCTGGATGGAATGGTGTTGTTTGTTACTTTGTTGGCAAATACTACTTTTCTGTATTTATTTGTGTTGATAGAGCACATTAAATTAAATACATAGATTTATGTTGTAATCCTGTTTATCTGAGATTATTACTTCATTGAGACTATATCAGTAAATAAATCTTGTTTATTCTGATTAGTTCAATATTGTTTTGGAGATAATTTCCTAAAGCATACTTCTTCAGTACTACACTCAGAAGTATACTTCTTCTGTAGTACACTCAGAAGTTGAGATACTTTGAACTATTTTAAAGGTGAGAAGTTTAATAAAAATGCTTTTGTGCGGTAATTCATGATGTAATTATTCTTTTTGTACTATGGATTTAGTATCATGTGGATACTTTGACTTTTCTTGAATATGAATTTAAAAAGACGCTTTTTGTTTCATAAACTGTAACCAAGTCTAAGGCAATATTTTGTTTTGTGCTGCTTCTTGTAGGTTAGTTGCTCATGCACTTGATTCATTGGGTTTGGACAGAGGATCAGCAATTGCAATAGACATGCCAATGAATGTTAAGTCTGTGGTCATCTACCTAGCCATTGTTCTGGCTGGATACGTAGTTGTTTCTATTGCAGATAGTTTTGCCCCTGTAGAAATATCAACAAGGCTTAAAATTTCAAAAGCAAAAGCCATATTTACTCAGGTTATTACTTTTCATTTTATTCAAATATGAAATGTCACTTGTCGTAATTCTGCAAGTTTGTGCTTCTTGACATCAATGTCTTGGAATTGCCGAGTGATCTCTGTATTTCTCTCTCTTTTTTTTGTAGGATCTTATAATTCGTGCTGACAAGAGAATTCCCTTGTACAGGTGTAGTTCTAATTATCCTTATAGCCAGTTAATTGTCTCTCTCGCTCTCTCTCTTATGTATTTGTGATAATTTATCTCACAATATAATATTAATTCTGCAGTAGAGTTGTGGATGCCCAGTCACCTATGGCAATTGTTATTCCTGCAAAAGGATCTAGCTTCAGCATGAATTTACGTGATGGAGACGTTTCTTGGCATGATTTCCTAGAAAGAGTTGAGAGTTTAAGGTGTGGTTTATTGTTTGTATCAATTTTTCTTTGGGTGATAAGGTCAACCCAAATTTATGCCCTCCCTTTTCTAATTTTTTTAGCATTATAGGGATGTTGGATAGCATACTTTCCATTTTAATAGTCTAACATCTGGATCATATATGGTTTTGTCCTTGCTCAATAATTTTTTTTGCCCTGTATGTCAATTGTTTGACTTAAGCAAGTATAAAGAAATGTAATTGGTTGTCAAATAGTGGTCTGAGGCGTAGGAAATTTTGAATTTGCACCCATCAATTTACAATTCTTTGACTTCTTAGAAGTGCCAACGGTTTCATGAGTCCGTATACATTTGAGCTTATAAAGGGATGTGTGTTGTAACCCATCACGGAGAAAACTGATTTCTAACGTTGGTTCCATTATAAGTTCCTTGTTCATCTTGTTATCATCCAATGTGGGACTCACTTCCCCATACACCTCTCGGCAACGGGCCTGTCGATACTTGCCAAACTAACCAATTAAGCTCACATGGACCGATATCAACAAGCTAGCTTTGGTGTACTGGTGGTTTAAAGTACATATCCTAGAATCTAGCCTGTTTCGGTACATGTGATGTCTATAAGCCTGAACATGTGGGTTTATGATGGAATTGGTGTTGGACTTAGCACTAATCAACTGGTTCTATACAAGATGTGTTCCTCTGCACGTCCCTTCATAAGCCCACATGCGTACTGTCTCATGTGCTTTCACAGTTAAAAATTAATATAATTGTCTATTTTGCTTTATTTTAGATAATCTTTGCTATATTATGAACATGTAAATTATTTTATGTTGAAACTGTTATCTTACAACCTTGCTAGCATCTTTTTGTGTTCTATCTTCTAAGAGAGTTGTTCCTTACTCCTGCTGTCAAAGTACTTACCTGGACCAAAATTCTAGGAGTTATTTTTTTTGCTGGTTGGAAACTGCTTGGAAAATTTTTATGAAATTATATGCTTCTGATAATTATAAAGTTTTTGGCTGGTTCATCATGAGAAATTACATAAATTAATATATTTGGTGAAAATGCAGAATAGAAACATATGCAGTTCCCTGTTACTGTCTCCTTTATTGTCGGACCAGAATAATATTTGTAAAAAATGATTCAATAATTAGTTAAGTGTTCTATGATTATTTATTTGTTTCATTTAAAACATTAT
Organism: Croton laevigatus; assembly: GCA_949640765.1. Classification (NCBI taxonomy): domain Eukaryota; kingdom Viridiplantae; phylum Streptophyta; class Magnoliopsida; order Malpighiales; family Euphorbiaceae; genus Croton; species Croton laevigatus. The sequence continues at coordinate 17,332 of CATIWJ010289305.1, forward strand.
TGGTGTGCCTTTGATGTTGCTAATCTTTAACATGAAACTGCAGAGGTGATGAGTTTACTGCTGTAGAACAGCCAATAGAAGCATCTACAAACATCCTCTTCTCGTCTGGAACTACAGGTAACTTACTGGTTGAAAATTAGGCTCATAATTAGCTTAGGATTCAGAACCAGAAATAAAACTCAAACTAATGTTTGCAGATTTGACCTGCACTGTTCCTGAGTGAAAGTAAACTGTTTTTGTGAAAAATCAACGACAAGTCTTTAACCATGAGTATGCTCTGGTTTGAAGCAGTTTCTCCAGATTCCAAGCTATAAACTGAAACAGAAATTTGTTGACTTTAAAGAACTCAGTCCTGTTTATTTGTGGCTTTTTCTGAGAATATTATTATGTGTTACTTTTATTATAGAAACTAACATGTATAGTTTTGAGGTTTTCTCTAGATAAACTAATGTTTACATTGAAAATATTATTTTATAAAACAACTGCTTATTTTTACTAAACGTGGAGATTATAGAGAAGCAATTAAGCCTGCTCAGACCAATTTCAGTGAGCTATTTCTCCAATTTCCGAAAGTTAGCATACTAAAAGTCTTCTAAGTTTTTCAGACGTTGCATTATGTATGTACAGTCACAGGGTTTATTTTCTGGTGTAGGGGAGCCAAAGGCAATTCCTTGGACCTGTGCATCTCCTTTCAAAGCTGCTGCGGATGCATGGTGCCATATGGATATTCGCAAAGGTGACATTGTTGCTTGGCCTACTAACCTTGGGTGGATGATGGGCCCTTGGCTGGTGTATGCTGCACTATTGAATGGGGCTTGCATTGCTTTATATAATGGATCTCCGATAGGTTCCAGCTTCGCCAAGTTTGTACAGGTAGGAAATTTGTTCCTATTTAGCAATGCTGAACAGGGGCTTAATATCTTATTTTTGCTTTTTCTATTTCTTGTGTGACCTCATTTTACTATATGTGTTATTGTTGCACATGTTGGACGGTCCAGACAAAGAAACTTGTAAGCCATTACATTCTCTTCTTAAATAATGGCCTGGTATAGGAATTCGAAAAATGAATCCGTATCCATCCTTGAGATTGCTGCTCAAAAATACCTTATGTGTTCTTTAACCCTGTGATTATGGGATGGATAGTGTCATATCAGATGCTTGTGGTTTAATCTTTCCATCCCACCTGTCAACTCTGCAAGTCCAGCCAACTCTGCAAGTCCAGCCAGCCATATAGCTATTACTATTGCCTTCTTTGCCTCGTCGATTTGTTCCGACTTGCAGTACTCAATGCCTGATAAACTAAGCACGTAAACCCTACTTCATTACTTTATCAATTTTTATGCAGTTTTCTTCATCAATTCAGGTTACTCCATTTTATATTATATTTGTATGTGTATTTGCATGAGAAAGAGAGAGAGAATTCCTATAACACAAAATAGTTGACGATACTGTTTCGTACTTCATTGTCTTCTGGATCTTGAACATTGCATTCTGAGCCTTCTGTGGAACATATACTCAGGAAAAATAAAATATTGCTTAAAATTTTTTAGCACACTTAATTGGTGGAAGACATGCAGGTTAAATTAATTTTATTGGAATCATGCAGGTATTGAAGAAAACACGAGTTTAAGAGAATCTTTTCAGTTTTGATTTAGTATGCTAAATTAGTTTTTGTTACTTTTTAACTATACCTTCCAGGCATTTGACCAATTTCTAAAGTTGATATCATTTTCTCATTACCTTGGTCAGGATGCAAAAGTAACAATGCTTGGCGTGATCCCAAGTATTGTTCGTTCGTGGAAAAGTGCAAATGCAACAGCTGGCTATGATTGGTCTGCTATTCGGTTAGTTTCTAGATTTAATCTTTAGGTGTGTTTGTTCTTCATATTAGGAATTGCCGCATCATATTATTTGTTAGGTTTTCACTCGCTACATTTGTTTTACTATTTCATTTGAGGTTATACAAGTACTCTTGTTTGTGATACTGATCCAAGATGTATGCTATTGTCAAATCTGGTAGTTGCTTTGGCTCCACTGGTGAAGCCTCTAGTGCCGATGAATGCTTATGGTTGATGGGGAGAGCTCTCTTTAAGCCTATTATGGAATACTGTGGTGGTACAGAGATTGGTGGCGGATTTGTTACTGGATCTTTCTTGCAGCCTCAATCATTGGCTGCTTTTAGTACCCCAGCAATGGGCTGCAGCTTGTTTATTCTTGGTGATGATGGCAATCCAATAGTAAGCATCCCTTGATCCTGAATTAATACGTGAGAAAAAGATTAATCAACAATGTTAATCGATGAGGAATTATAACAATTGAACAAATAGTTGCTCTTTTTATTTAGATTTCTTTTAGGATTTAGAGATCCTGGTTCTCTTTGTGCAGGCCCATAGGGCAGAATTTAAAATCTTTCCTAATGAAGAAAAATCCCTAGATAACATCTATTCAACCAATATTTTGATTTATTTTACAAATGAAGGCTGTCTTTCGCACAAAAGACAAACAATTACAGACGAATTACATATGTAAAGTCAGAGCTGACGTTGCATTCATCAGGCTTTATTCGTGACTCCGAGTTTGTGTTTTGTTGATTTTAGGTAGTTTTCCATGCCGGCCCAAGGAAAATCTGTATTTTTTTGGAATAAACACTCATCTGTCATACTTAATATTTGATGGTTGTTTTTGAAAACTGATATCTTCTTCTTTTACCTTGTGGTAATAAATAATACCTGCTGATTTCAACATGACAAAAGTTCTTGTGAGACCATGATTTCACTCTGCTTTTACTTTAACTTTGATGTAAAATCTGCTTACTTATATCTTCTTTTTACAGCCACATGATGTACCAGGGATGGGTGAATTGGCTCTTGGTCCCCTCATATTTGGAGCTTCGAGTTCACTGCTGAATGCAGACCACTATAATGTGTATTATAAGGGAATGCCGGTCTGGAATGGGAAAGTAAGTGCTTTCTCCTGCAACTTTACTGGGCTTCCTAGACTAAAGTTTTCAGACTCTCAATTGCTTGTGCCATTGCAGATTCTTCGACGACATGGGGATGTTTTTGAGCGTACTTCTAAAGGATATTATCGTGCACATGGTCGTGCAGATGACACAATGAATCTTGGAGGTATCAAGGTATGCTTTTGACCCTGATAGCTATTGCCCTGTACAGGAATGAAGTGTCATTCATGCCGCATGAGATAAGCTAATCTCATCTTGAATTTGGTAGACTTTTATCCCTCTACCTGAAACCTCTAGAATGATCCTCCGGGGATGTTTTTATTTTTATTTTTCTTTTACTTTTTTCAATTGTATCCTATGAACTATTTGTCTCTCTTTCCTTGCTTTACATATATCTTGCTTACATTCCCTAGCAAGTCTTTCTCAGCAATTCAGTCTTGCAATGCAAGATTGGTCTAGTACATTTCATCGTAAGTTAGCAACTGGATAGTGGATAAGTTGTTCAATTATCAAGTCATATGACGTGGTTGGCAAAGGGTTATTTCTCAAGTGACATGGTTTTGCAAAGGGTTACGTGGTGCATTAATTATATTAGTTGCCAACTTACCATTCATTTCTTGTCTGTGTACACATCTCATAAAATGAAATGTTTATGAAGCTGCATACACCTTTTCTGGACATCTCAAAACTGGAATGCAAAAAGTCTTGACATATTTTGAACATTATTATGCAAACTTCTCGTCTTATCCATGAAAATTTACCTATGGTTCTCAAACCATTTTGAATTGTTTGAATTGTACATGACAGGTTAGTTCTGTTGAAATTGAACGCATTTGTAACACAGTAGACAGCAGCATCCTTGAGACGGCTGCCATTGGTGTGCCACCTGCTCAAGGGGGACCTGAGCAATTGGTGATAGCCGTAGTATTTAAGAATCCCGAAAACTCAACCACAGATTTGGAACAGCTGAGGAAGTCCCTGAATTCAGCTGTGCAGAAGAAACTAAATCCTCTTTTCCGGGTACTTGGCATCTCCTGACCTCTTCTCTGCATTTCCTTTCAAAACTAGAGCTATTTTAGATTTCACATCCATTTATAACGCCTAAATGATGCAGGTTTCCCAAGTCGTACCTTATCCTTCTTTGCCAAGGACTGCATCAAACAAGGTGATGCGAAGAATTCTGCGGCAACAATTGATTCAACAGGAACAGAATTCAAAACTCTAAGGACTATTTGTAGTCTAGCAATGAAATGAGTTTTATACAGGATTTGTATGTTTGTATCATCTAGTTAAACTTTAAGCTGACGTAATTAAAAAAAGAAAAAACTTTAAGCTGACATGAATAAAATGCTTCCAGCAGAGGAGCATCCATATTCAAACACCACTTTGTACTTCTTAATAGGGAAATTTACAAAAACCTTCCTAAATTTTATTATTTTCTACATTTTTCTCCTTGTCTTTTTTTTTAGAGGATAAAAATATCCTTGCATTTTAATTTTATTGGACAAAAATACCCTCCTATTTATTTTATCTGCTAAAATAACAGTAGAAGAATCAAAATATAATTTTTACAAACTTTTTTAAAAAAATTGAAGAATTAAGGAACTAATTTTGGAAATTGTTTATTTTCCCAATTAATCTTCTTCCCCAAGTCCGATCAACATCACCGCCGTCAACTCCATACTTCTCTGAAATTAAAAAATGATGTCCAGAAAATCAGATCTTAAATCCCACAGAAAATTTTATAAAGAATCTAAAAACTTATATGAAAGCATAATAATATTGAACTAAGCAGTCAATAAATGGAATTAATTTAAAAAAAAATTTAACATTCATTTGAGTACATCCAATGTAATTTGAGCTAGACTAGTGATCCACTGCTATGATGGAGATGAAGAAGAAGATTTTAAAGAAATATGAACCTTTGAATAATCCAATGCCATTGACGTCTCATTCCAAATATCTCCAAGACCATAATCTTCATGCTTAGAAGGACGATCATCATACCGCTCTACACCAACATAAGCACCTTTATCTCCCTGGATATCATAATTATCAATATCTCCCAAAAATAGCACCAACTTCACAAATCAATCTCTTCTAAATTTTAATTTTCCAGGATGCGATTTCAAAAAAGCAACCTGCAAAACAAAAGCATATCCAAAATCACAAACAGCTATTTTGAAAACAAAAATGCAACTAGCAAAAACTTAACAAGGTCCACAATCGCAACTAACAATTTCGAAAATGCAAACGCAATCAAAGAAGTTCTGCGATTTCTTTTGATAATTGGAGTTGACGACGGTGATGTTGATCGGACTTGGGGAAGAAGATTAATTAACGGAAAAAATAGATAGAAGGATATTTTTGTCCAACTGAAATGAAACGCAGGGATATTTTTATCTGCTAAAAAAAGAACAGGAAGGAAAATATAGGATGTGGTAAAGCCTAGAGAGGTTTTTGTAAATTTTCCTTCTTAATAAATAAATAATGCTGGACGCAAATCTTCATTGACCCCTCAACAACGGATATCATGTTGAAGTTTGTTCCATATTATTATTCCCTTTCATTTTTTCATAAGCACAGATGCCTCTCATATATCTTATAACCACTACATTTTTAACTAAATTTAAGAAGAATTCAAAATAATTAACAAATACGAACACATAGAAGTACAATTGAAGATACTTCTGGTCAAGTGAACAAACTAAAAAAGGAAAATCGGATTATTATAATAGGACAGAGGGAGTGTTATCTCCTTCAAATATTTTTCTAATTTACAATAAGTCGATTTAAAACAAACAAGTAAAGTTTGGGGGTTTGTATAGATACTCTAAATCTAAGTGATGATGAGATAGGATTGAAGAGGAATTGGTTTGTTGTCGGGAATTTAAATGTTTGGAATGGATGCGTTATTTGCTCTCATGATAGTGTTCCATTTCAGGAGTGTTATTGTTTTCTAGTGCTATGGGTTGGGTTTCTTTTAGAATTTTCTAATAGTATATACAGTAAATATTTAATTTAAGGATGTAACAGTATATGTATAAAAATTAAAGAATCTAAATGTATATTTACGAAATCTGGGTACATGAAAATACAGTTTTCAAAGTAGGAGGATCTGAAGTCAGATTAGTTCAAATTATAAGGACCAGAAATAAAGTTTTACAAAATAGTAATTTTTTTTTTTCGGAGAAAAAATAAATTTGATAAAGATAAAATACCAAGATAAATAAAAAATGGAGGCGGCCAACTGGTCCTCTCTCTTGACAAATTGCGAAATCCAGCAGAAGGTCTCCTGTCTCTTGAGGTTCTGCAGGCGGGCTGGCTGCGGCTACACGAGCTGGAACGTGGGCGGAGAGCAAAAAGAGGTTCAACAACAGTCGACGATTACCCAGTGCCAAATTGTAAAATTTGGGTTATAGATGGCTTCCTTTCTCCTTTCTAACCCTGCTCTTTCGTCTCCTTTTCTATCCCAAAATCTGTAAGAGCTGTTTCCCTCTAATTTTTTCCTCTGATAATTGAATATGGAATTTAGGAGTTTGGGTTTTGTTGAGTTTAATTGCAATTTCGTTATTGAACTTTTTTATTTTTTTCCTGTTTTTGTTTGTGTAGAACCAACTATGAAGCTAGTAAAAATACGTCGAGATTTTACATTCCAATGTCGAGAAGCTCTAGAACCCTTACTGGCGTTAAGTGTGCAGTGGATGCGCCCTATGAAGGTCTGGCTTCTCTTTCTCTTATAATTTGAGTTCCTATTATTCTTTGATCTTTCTTTCTTCGGTTAATGATAGATAAGATATGAAGATAAAGAATTTAGCTATATATTAGAAGGACCCCAAAAGGTAGAAGTTTGGACTTGTATCAGTGTCTTTTTCCAATTATTATTTTTGGGAAATGATTGATGGAAATCAATCAGAAAGGGAATTTAATTATTCCAAACTTAGTGGTGTTTGGATATTACATGCTATAATTGAACTCTACCTGGTCATTTGATGAACGTGAATATAGTAACTATATGATTTTGTTTTGAACATTTATTCATGGATGTATTGGGTTTTAGATTTGTGACAAGTTAATTAGTGACTTTGGTGAAGGGTTTTCTTTGTTTTGGGTGTGAAAGCATTCCTCTGCTGGAGTTTAAACACTTACAGAAATAATAGAATTATGATGCAAGTTACTAATCATCAAGGTTTTATTGTTTTGAATTGTTACTTACTCCATGTGTGAGAAAATATGCTGAAGCTGAGTTGTCAAATTAGGTGACATTTGAATTATATTGGAAGGATGGTGGATATACATATAATGCTTGATATATTAATAGCTTTTCCATCCAAATTAAGCTAAACATTCGAGAACCATTTTATTATGGAAATTTGATGTGTAGAAGAATTATTTGAATGTATTAAAATATAGTATGCTACAAGTAAGAATATTCTCCATGTTCTAGAAAGAATTAAGGTTTTGAATGATCAGTTTGCATGATGGTAGTTGTATAATTTTGAATTCATCACTTCATGTTTTATACATGTTGCTGCTAAAATGTTATCACAAAAATTGTAGCTTTTCAGTTAGCATTTGATCTGGTGCTTTTGTTCTTACTCCTGACAGTTGTAGAATTTTCCAAATATGTATTTTTCTTGTTCTGTAGGTAATATCCCGAAATTTCCTCGAATGAATGTTTGGGATCCTTATAAGCGTCTTGGTATCAGCCCATATGCTTCTGAGGAGGAAATTTGGTCATCCCGCAATTTTCTCTTACAGCAATATGCTGGACATGAGAGAAGTGAGGAATCAATAGAGGCTGCTTTTGAGAAGTTGTTGATGACCAGCTTTAAAGAAAGGAAGAAAACAAAAATTAATTTGAAAACCAGACTAAAGAAGAAAGTGGAAGAATCTCCACCTTGGGTTAAGAATTTACTAAATTTTGTTGAACTTCCTCCAGTTGAAATCATTTTTAGAAGATTATTCCTCTTTGCCTTCATGGGTGGCTGGAGTATCATGAATTCTGCTGAAGGTGGACCTGCTTTTCAGGTTTGTTCTCTATTTCTTCCTTTTCTTTAATGCTTCTTTTTTTTTTTTAAAGATCATGAGGTATAAAATTATTATTATTTTTAATTTGTTGTGGAAATTTTGCCTCTTTGATTTTCTCATGTCTGAAGTCCTGATGTTGAGTTTGTTACCAAAATGAATAACTTTTGCTTTTGGAGAATGTGGGGGGTGATTTTTTTTTTCCTGAAAAAGTAGTGACATTTCATTCTGTTTTCTGTTGTCCACTGAGTTACCTTGTAAAGGAAATTGTATGGGGTTGGGATGATTTAATATCACAGCAGGTGGATGCACAATGGGACTCTGAAATATCCTCCAGATTCAGTATAATAATGTTTAACTTATTTCGTCATTAAGAGGGCATCTAAAGGGACTATAGTAACCTAACCTTGATGCAAAATAATATTGCTTAGATTTCTATTGATTGGCTATTTCTTCCGCTCCATTTTTCTTGAAAGATTTCTCGGATGCTTTTATGCTTTGTGAAATGGCACAATGAGATTTGTCTTGATCTTCCCTGCTGCATTTTCCGCGTTATAAACACGAACATAGGCATACAGCTTCTTGGAGTTAATCTTATTGCCTTACCATTGATATTGTCTAATATGCCAATGACTACAACTTCAGCTGTTGCCTACGGACTCAATTATTGTTAGCAGGAATTTTGGTGGTTGAAAAACTTTTGAAATTGCACCCACATCTGATGTGGGAATACATTTATAGTTCTGTACAGCAATAAGCTTGTAGTGTATTTTGTCTGTGGCCACCCAGTGTTATGCAACTCTTTCTGAACGAAAAAGAGTACATAGCCTTCTTATCTTTTGTATAAATTTGCTATGCAGGTGGCAGTGTCTTTGGCAGCTTGCATATATTTCCTCAATGAGAAGACTAAGAGCTTGGGCAGAGCGTTCATTATTGGGTGAGTAATATCAATTTGAGTTATTGAATGGACACTGTAGTTTCTAATTTCTAGTTTGTTACTTACGGTTGTCTTACCTGCTGCATTGTAGCCTGGGATCACTTGCTGCTGGATGGATATGCGGTTCGATATTTGTTCCGACGATTCCAACAGTTTTGATACACCCAACTTGGACACTCGAACTCCTCACTTCATTGGTAGCTTATCTTTTCATGTTTCTTGGCTGTACTTTTCTCAAGTGAAACCCAAAGCCTGGGCATTGTTATTGCATTGTAGTCCGTTTCTTCTATAGATTTTGAGTATCTTCAACTTATGAAGCTTTAACCTTTTCTTATTGAAAAATTTAGAGTAATAAGTTTTCATAGTGTATTTTTTCCCCCAAAATTCTATATTTTATTAGACACATGGACAAGGCGAAGCCAGAGTTCGAGACTAAAGGGGGCAAATTACTAATAATATTTATTAAAAAAATACTAGTAAAAGCTAACAAAATTAAATGAAATATTTACAGTTTATCACTTATATTAATAAAAAAAATTTAACAATATATATTAAGTTGCTAGTATGCTATCAATTATTAAAAATTAATAGTATATTATTCTGAGAAAATAAAATATTAATTATTATAAGTGATAAATGTTATAGAATTCTAAAAGGTAAATGCTAATAATTAACACTTATACATTATTTTTAAATGGATAAACAAATTATTCTAAGAAAATAAATAGATGAAGAAACTGCTATGAAATTTCATGTGCACAATGAAAATTTTAAATATAAATATCAAAATTATATTAAAGGTATAAATTGAATTAATATATAAAACATATAGTATAAATTCTAGTTAGAGATAACACTAGTTGTTACTTCCTCCTCCAATAATAATAGTCCTATCTTTCTTTTTGTGGTTGTTCCAAAATGATTATCCACTTTCTAAAAAAGAAATTTGATTTTTACTTTATGCCCTTTATTATAATATATTGAGATATTTTTAAAAATCTCCTTAAATATTAACAAAATCTACAATTTCCTCCCTATATATATATATATTTTGCGGACAAATTATCCCTATATTTAAAATCTGTTGGATTGATCATTCCGACTATTTTTCTGTGAAAGTAATGGTAGAAGGATCAAAATAGGCCCTTTTGAAAACGTTCAAGAAATGAAAGAATGTTTTGGTATTTGAAATGGAAAAAATGGTGACAGAATAGAGGAGGAGAGAGAAATAAGACAAATGAAACTTTTGACGCTGGTAACTCTTCCACTGCCTATCTGATCATCGGGAAGCGACCAACATTGTGAAGCTTATCCTCCGGCGAGTCCAGCAGTGGTGGCACGATCGTGAACTCTTGCCGGAGCCGACTATATGCACGGGAGGAAAGTTTGGTGGTCTTTTGACGTTACTGTTTACCAATGAAAATTTTAAGTGATTTTATTATTTGTGTATCAACTCCAGTAAATAAGGCCAGAAATTATCTCTTGATAATCTGGTGATCATTTTACACCCCTCAAATGTCTTGAACCGTCGCCGGAGATATGTATTCCATTTGGGTTACTGTTTGCATTTTTGGATCGACCAGAACATTAAATCGATTTTCCATCCATTCCAACCATCTTCCGTCCAATTTAGGGCCGTCAACCAATGCCTCAGCTTGCCAGAAGTCGATCGGTGCCAAGGTTGTGAAGTTCTGTCGCCATAATCGTCGAACCCGAATGGAGTTGCTAACTTGAGTTGTAGGACCGTCTGAGGTTGAAGAAGGTGAAAAGTTCAAAACCAGTCCTTCATTTCTTGAGCTTTTTCAAAAGGGCTCATAAAATTATATTTTGGTTATTTTACAATTATTTTAACAGTAAAAATAGATGGAAGTATCAAATTGTCCAATGAATTTAAAACATAGGGATAGATTTGTCCACAGAAAAAAAACATTGGGAGGAAATTGTGAATTTTGTTAATGCTCAGGGAGATTTTTGTAAATATCTCTAATTTATTTTTTTTTTTTCTAAACTAAAGTAAAAAGGTAATTTTGAAAAGGCAACTTTTGTATGATGTGATAGGATGATTAATAGGTTCCTTTTTTTTTTGAATAAGATTAATAGGTTCTTTAAACTTTGTGAAAAAACCAATGAGATAAATAATATGGGACGGAGGGAGTATATTAGATATGAAATTTTTAAAAAATATTACAGCAACATTGAATAAAAAAATTATCAAGTATATATTATAAAATAATATTTGAGAATAGAAGAGGATAATTCAATAAAATATAAAAAATAATAATAAATTTAGGTAATTATTACGTAGCCCTTTGATATTTTATCTGAAAAAACAAATTTATCACTGTTATTACCATTTGATTTGGAATGCACCCATTCTCTTCTAAAGGTACGATTTTCCCCACTAAAAACATAAGATGATATTTCACGAATATTAATAATATATATGCCCAAAGAGAAGGTGGTTAATTGACCACCCTTCCTAAAACATGGCTTCGCCATTGCACCTGGAATGATGTGACTATTGGGTAGGTGATTTTATGTTTTTTCATATCCAAATGGGGATCGAGCATTGCTATTAAGTAAATCTAATCATAATTTTAAGAGAAAAAGGTGCTAAATTAAAGTTAGAACTAAATCACCCAAATGTTATTAATAAAAGAATCAGACATAATCTAAACAACGATCTTAGAGAGAAAATAAAAATCTAAGGGTAAGCTCTGTATCCTCTAAATTTGGGGTAGGGTTTCTTGTAAGAATTGGAGGTTCTGGCACAGCAACCAAGGCAATACAAAACTATAAGAATCACAATAACAACACAATTGAGAATGGCCAAAAGCTTCCACTTGTGCTTTATATTAGTAACAATTCCATCTTTGCATGTCTCACAATTGTAGCATAGACTGGTTTGGATGTTGGACCATGTATCGCAGTCTCTGTTTTTCACTGCTGCTCCTTTTTTCGGCTTTATCCAATATGTTGCATTCTTGTAAACAAACCCACATTCACTTGGTGGCTTGCAACATCCTGCCTGTAGTTAATTCAATTCCCTTTATCATTATATTTCTAACCAAAAAAATTCAAGAAATATATATATATATATATATAGCAAGACTATCCCATGAATAAACTATATTTGAATAAATCCCCCGTTTTGTTTTCATTCAAAAACGTCATAACCATTATTATACGCATCTAGTGTAATCTTAGATAGATCCAATTTGCCTAAAAAAGAAAGTATCATGCTAACATGCCATTTAAAGACATCAAAATACACCTATCGAGGAGGAGCTTTGACGGTAACTAAGCTCCAAACCGGAGTTCTGGTGTAGAGGGACATTGAGAAATTCTTAGGTATACCTAGTCTACCACGTCATTCATATACCAAACCAATAAGATAATAACATATCAGCAGGTGGTTCATTAAAGATAATGCAAGATTATGAAAGAGAGAATTAAAAAAGAAATAAAACTATTAATATATAACATATTATTAGGAGAGAGAAAATCTACATATTGATGTGTTACTATCATATTGGATTGGTGCATGGATACATCGGTGGTTCATAAAAAAAAAAAAAACATCAAAATGCATGTTTATCTATTCTTAACCATTATTTCCATTTAAAATTTGAATTTCCAACGACCCATTAGTAATAACAATGAATTTCTGTCCAATAAACTTCCATTTAAAATTTGAATTCCCCATGACCCATGAATGACAATAAAAATTATACAAAAATAGAGAGAGAGAGAGAGAGAAACCTGAATCGGAGAAAAATTCTTCTTGTAAAAAACCTTAAAATTCTTATCAACATCATGAGTATCACCAAGACTGCTGCAAATCTTCGAATCAATCAAACAGTCTCTAATCTGTTTCCAATTCTTATCATTCACAAAATGGTCTCTAACCCAAGTCTTAAAATTAACCACTTTGAAATGTGAAAAAGCCTTACCAGCGGCTTCATGAGAGACCAAGAATGAGAAAATGGTGAACAGAATAAGAGCCACTACCAAAAGGAACAGAACTACTAAATAAATAATTAAAAAGAAATTAATTCTGTAACATGAACCAATTAGACCTAAGAAAGAAACGAGAACCAAAGCAGAACCAGTAATCAATAACTGGTTATGAACACCTTTCACGCATTGAGAATTGCCTCCTACGTAGAAAATCAAGCCTGTTACAATGGCCAGCAGCCCTATTAGTAAGATTACGACATTAAACAAACCTAAAAGAATGTTGCTTATGCGAACCATGGTTCGTTCGTGTTTTCTATTTTAAACAACAAAGAAATGTGTAATTATGATTCGAGAAAGTGGGTTTAGTGTTTGTTGTTATATGAAGAAAAATAAGGCTATAGATTAGTTGAAGTTTTGGTGTTGGAATTGTGGAGAAAGAAACGGAACAAAACAGCCATGACTCTTTCCTACAACATCATTATCTATCTATATATATTGAAATATTAACTGTAATCTTTCATGCCAGTTTCTTTTTTCGTTTTAGGGAATGATTTAGTGTATGTGGTCCGTTATAATATAATGTTCTCATCGATATTCTTTTCAGTTTGACCGGTCGCAATACATTTGATGGATTGTGCAGGTTGAGTTGGATTTCTTTCGACCACGAATTTGGTGCATCATGTTAAAGGGAGAAAGATACTTATGTTGGGTATCATACAACATCGTGCGTACTGACATTATTAGTACTAATTAAGGATTGAAAATTAGAGGAATGATTTACTAACAAAATAACAAAGAAAATAACAAAAATAAATAAAGTGATTAGAGGATGATGACACGACACGTAAGGAATCGAATTAACATTTTTATATTTAATGTTAGATAAAATATGATTTCTAGTGGAGCAACTAAGAGTAAACATGGTAAGGAGAAGGGCAATATCAATGAAGTCAAGAACATAAAATAATTCCAAGTGAGTCTACTTTGTCCATTACTTCTGCTTTGCATGCATTGCAATTGAAACACATCTTTTCCTTTTCATTACTTCATGCATGAGTTGCAATCACTCTCTTTTTTGAATAATTGTATAGTGAAAGAGTGATGACACGTTATCCGTTGACGTGTCATAACCAACCAATAAAATTAATACATTTATCATTAATTTCAATTATTTTAAAAAAAAATAACTATTACCTCCGTGAAAAAAAAAAGAGACTTTAGGGCTTTTTGTTATTCTAAAATAAGTGAGACTTTTGATATTTTGAGTAGAATTTGGACGATTTTACTCTTTGTCTTATAGTGGAGTGGGGGAAAAAATTTTTTTTTTATTAGAATGTCAAGCGTGTTTACTGAACCCATAGGAGAGAGGAAGAGAGATGGGGCTAACAATTGCAGGCGAGTCAGAGCAGACTGCAAGAGAGAGAAAATGACGTGGAAAAAAGGAAAAATATGGTGTTCTTAATGTGACTGCATCTTTTTTAAAAAAATGCGGCCAATATTTGCAAAAACTTGAAAATGATGCATCATATGACTTTAAGATGCACTCAAAATTATATTATGTGCCCGAAAAAAAAAAAAACAACGGAAAAAAATTAGGGATTTGGGAAAATAATTAATGGTGTAGACAAAAGTGGGAAATGAAAATTGCCCATTCCCTCCAAATGTGATTTTCGCCGAAAAATTGGAAACTGGGAAGCATTTAATCTCTCAACCATAACCGCTCTCTCCTTCTCTTTGAATAATAACTCCCCCTCCTCGAAAATAGCTGAGAAATCACCATCAACTTCAGATATGTTTCCTTAGAAATGGAGAACTTGGCGAGAACTTGGCCAAAACTTTAGATATGATTTGTTTTTTGGCGAAACCTTCATTAAGTTTGTGGAGTACATATACATGCACTTGGGTTTTGGTTGTCAATGACCCATGGGTTCCCTTTTTTCGACCAATATTTGGGAGTTCACCTTCTTCCCTATTCATTATGATGCTTTGATGTTTTTGAGGTTTGATTTCATGGTTTTTATAGGGAAGAAGAATTCTGTGATTTAAAATACACCAAATTTTGAAATTTTGCAAACAAATTTTTTTTGGAGGAAAACATGGGCAAAATTTTAGGTGCATTTCGCGGTACTTTTTTTCCCCTTTTACTTACCACAACCTGCCATATGTTTCAAAATGCAACCAAAATATAAAGCGCCTCTATGGTGAAAATTTCCGCCTTCCCACAAGGTTTTTCACCTCTGACAGGTGCGCGTTTTTCCTTGTCCGCGTCAGAATCTACTCCATCAGATGTCATCAGTTGTCTCCTCTTGTCTACCTTCTCTCTCTTTCTTTTTTGGGAAGAAAAAATTGAGAAAATTTTATGGTGAATAGTAAAAGTCTCAGTTTTATTGGAACGGAGGTAATATTAAATACAATATTAAATATTTATAAGTAATTAAAATTAACGCCACGTACTTTATTTGTTGGTTATGACACGTTAGCGGATGACGTGCCATCACTGTTCCACTATCGTTTTCTCCTTTTCCTGTTTTTGGTATTTCCCAATATGTTGCATTCTTGAATTCAAATCAACAATATATTGGAGGCTTGCAGCAACCACTATAATTCAAAAATCACAATTAAATTTAAATAGTCTTCTTAAATTAATTTTGTAATTAAGGGTATGTTTAGCAAAACTATTTGTAACTGTTTAAATAACTGGGCTATATAATGTTGAAATTTGAAAGTTTAAGGTATCATCTTTTTATAAAAGTATTAATTAAAAGCTACAAATTTTTTTTAAACTAATTTATTGAAGTTGAACAAAATATAGCTTTTAGTGTTTCGACTAGTTAAAGTGTGTTTTTGGCAAAAATAGAAGTTTGAGTAGCGTTTAACTGTTTGAATAGTTGTTTACTGTTTGTACTAGTAGCTATTTGCAAAACATTTAGCTTTTGGTAAATTACTATTTAAATATTTAAGTCTACCTCAAAAACCACTTCACCGAATACTATAAAAAATATATAGTTTTTAACATTTTGACCATCGGTCAAAACGTTTAAAATTTCTCCAAAAGTTGTTGCTGAAAACAAACAAAATGCTGAAAACTACTTTAAAAAATTGTTGCTAAAAACATCCTAAATCATTAAATTATGTATAATCTCATACCTCAACTGGAGACAATTTCTTGATATAAAAATCACTAGGCTTTTGAATGAGTTTTTGGTTAGTAATACGGCTGCAAGCTTGATGTTCCATATTTTCCCATTTTGAAACGGTATTTTTCAACCATTGGATTATCGGTCATGTACACCAAAAGTGCAAATGCTGCAGTTCCAATTAGAACTACCAAAGCCAAGAATGAATAGAACCATAGCAACCATGTTAACTTGCATAATGCACCAATTAATCCCACTAATGATATTGTAATTAAGATTATTCCTAACATGATTAGTGGTTTCGGACTGAATTTTGGCAATAAGTGATCCCATGTACTTTGGTAGTGAACATATGCTCGAATGGCACAAAACCCACCTATACCAATCCTATCAAATTCAGTGATATGAAAATGCATCTACTTACACCACTCATTATGTCTTAATCTTTTACTCTAATTACTCTCATTAGGTATTATATATTAGCCACCTGTGATTATTGTCTTTTTGCTGTGATGTGAATGTAAGTCTCTTGTAGGTATGACAAGTATAGTTTGTTATACAACAATTTAGCCAAAACTTATGAACATAGTTATTAAAATCTTACGATTCACGATTTGAATCTTATGATTCGATATAAATTTCACTTCTACCGATACGTATCTATATAATAAATTGTTTTTATATCGAATCTATAAGATTTGGTTGACTCAAAAGTGAATCTATATGATTTAGTCCAATTCATCAACGATGGTAAAACTCCAAAATATGTAAATAAATAAACACTTAAACTTAAAGAACTTATATATTTCTTTTCCAATAGTTCTTATTTGTATAATTCTTCCTTCTTTTAAAATTTCACTATGATTTTTCACTTTTTTTTAAAATTTATTTTATTGAATTTTGCATCACTGTATTACTATTTTTAGTGATTATTTTAGTTCAAAATCTGAAAATATAACTTTTTTCCTTTGTTTTTGAGACTGATTTATACTTTCAAAATAAGTTTTAAATTTTTTATTCTGAATATAAAATTCAATTTACGATTCTCGATTTAAAAACTCAATGATTCGATACTCATTCTTGAATTAACAACTATGCTTATAACGGGTGAAAAGAGGATCTTAACTCATTAGTATATATTGATTTGATTTTCTTTTTTTAAATTAAGAAATTATACATACTAGGCAAGTATATGTATATTTAGGCTGTCATATTCTATTTTGTTTACTCCCTATGTAACAGTTTATGAACGAACTAGCATTGGCCTATTATACATAATACTAGGATAATTACTCTATTATAAACACCGCCAAAAAAAAAAAAGAAAAAAAGAAAAAAATTTTGTAAAATCAGTTAAGTCACTAATGGAGAATTAAGTTATTGTTTTATTTTTTTGTGGAGAAAGAGAATTAAGTTATTGTTTATTGAATTTTAATTACGTGAAAGGCAAACATAGGAAATACATATCCTTCCGTTTCAGTAGTACAAAGCATATATAATAAGTGGCTTAAATGGCCAATGAACTTATTAGGATCCACATAAATACAAAACCACATCTACAATGAAAGAAGAGGCACATTAGATAGACGTCCGAATAAACATGAACATATTTTTTTAACAAAAATTTAATTAAATTGGAGACAAGACATTGTAGCATTGGAGATACTCTAATAGTTAATGGGGGAAAAATCAATCTAGATCAAGCATAATAATAACCTCTGTAACCGTAGCCACGTCTTCTGTGAATGTAATTGTTTCTCTTAGCACAGCAGCCAGTGGAGAAGACAATGATAGTGAAAAGAGTGATACAGACTAAGAAGATTGCCAAAATTCTCCATTCTTTTCTAACGCTGGTTAAAAATCCTGCTTTACAAGAATTGCAGTTATAGCATAGCTCTTTTGGTTCATTACTCCATGTGTTACAGTCACTGTTGTTCACAGATTTCAGCCCTGTCCATGTCGTTGCATTCTGCCTCACAAATCCGCATTCTGCCGGAGGTTGGCAGCAACCCGCCTGAAAATTAAGAATGCACTTGTTTAATAGCTTGACAAAGCTCAAATCTTTAAACCCTAAGCAATCAAATTATACTAATTGAATGACAATTTTCTGTTTTTAAAAAAAGCTAGAAATACCATCGAGTGTATATATAAACAATAAAGGTAAATCCATTTGTAATTGTATATGATTTTCGAATTCGAGAACTATACCCATAAAAAAGATTTACCTCCATAGGAGAAAAAGTCTGGTTGAAAGGACCCTTTTGATTATTATTACTGGCCAAGACCTTGCAAATTCGAGCATCCACCAAAGCATCCCTAACCACATCCCAATTCTTACCATTCACAAAATGATTTTGCAACCAATGCGAGTAATCTCCAAGTCTGTAATTATTAAACCCTCTGTTCGACAGAATCTGGCCTGCGCGTTCATTTGTAACCACGAAAGCAAAGATGGTGAAAAGCAACAGTCCAATGATCATAAAAAACAACAGAATTAGGTAAGTCACGAGCGCACAATTGTTCTTACAACATGCACCAGTTAACCCTAACAAGGAAATTATGAATATAATTGCACCCAGCAAGTAAAGGATGTTTTGCAGAGATAGAGTGGTGGCTGTGGTGGCGACATTGGCTTTCACGTGAACGTAAACTCCTCCGGCAAGTAGAGATAAGCCGACGAGGAGAAAAAAAAAGTTTAGGGCTCCTATTACAATGTTGCTTGCACGAGCCATAGTTAGGGTTTTAGTTTGATTGTAGCAAGAAAGAAGTTGAAAAAGAATTGGAGATTGGAAAGTTGTAATTGTTTAACATGAGGACTCTTTTATAGAAAGATTAAGGAATTTGAATTAGAATTGGATTTAGATTTTATTTTACTTTCAGATCGAAATTAAAAAATAGTATATAACGTTAGCGGATAATTAAACATGATACCGTTAAATTACTACCGTTGCAACTTGGATTGGATTAATGAAAGATGATATTCCTTATGGTCAAAATCATAAATTCACTCCTTAAACTTTGCACTCTTTCTCGAATGGAACTCCAAATTTTGCGTGCAACTGCTTAGATAATCTAACTTTGATTTCCTTAAATAAATTGACACATATCCATGCTGGCAAAGGAATGTGTTGTTCCAAATATTGCTTGGAATATGAATACAGAGAAATAAATATTTTTCTAATTCTGTTACAGTTCATTCCATGGTACAAACCTTGCATCCTCACGATTTTCACATACAAATTTTGAATCTTTCATTGAAAATCCTTCAAATTGAAAAGTTCAAAAGAATCATCAAGCTTTTCAGATAAACTCATATGGTAAAAATGAGTTTGATTTGGTAGAATCCATAACATAAAATTAAAATTGATTATTTTGGTTTTGGATTCAAATTAGAGAGTTACTCATTTCCATGTTAGACTCATCCGTCTATATCTTCTATTTTATTTGAATTATTTGACACATCAGTTATCATTCATATTAGTATTAAAAATGTTCTAATAGGACCAAGCTTGTAACTTGGCTTTGATATTTCTTGTATGTTATTTAATTATTGTGAATCTATTAACAACTTTGAAACGACATTGTTTGGTTTTTGTGAAGCTATTAGCCACCAACATGTTTTACTAAAGCTTCTAATCTCTCATCTTTCTTTATTCAAAATTTCCCCTATTTTCTCATTCCTTTTTCTGTTTCCTAATAGTTTTTGGCATTGTGCCGTAAAAAAAATTTAACCTTTCAAGGGCATCAATCGAAATTAGAGGACTAGAGGATCATTTTTATTTTTAAAAAGGCCCGTTTGTGGTATATTATAGCCTCAATTAATTTTTTTTTTCAAATCTGTAGTTTTGCATTGACTAATCCTTACACGATACCGTCAATAAAGGGTAAGTCATCTAGTGAAAATAGCTGCATATAATAGGCTTTAAATCCAAAATTAGGGTTGAGCATGGGTTTCGATCAGTTGGGGATATCCGCTAATCTGACCCGTGCGGGGATGATTTTCCCCGATCCGTTGGGTAATGGGCGGGGACGGGTTTGAAAAATAAAACCTTTTGCCCCGAACCCGCCCCGTTCAATGGCATTTTTGTAATTTTAGTCATGCGTTAAACCTAGATATATATTTGTGTGATTTCTGCTCTTGACGTTGCTCTTGCCTTCAACTTATAGATTATTTTGTTGTTGCAATATAGCTAATATCTATCTATATTTTTTTTTATTATTGTGGAAATCTCATTTCCTCTCTTTATTTACTGTTATTTCCTTCTTCATTCTCTTTATGTTTGCAACCACTCGGCGATTTATTGTTTTCTTTTTTACTTGTTTTTTCTATTATTTTATTATTTTCTAAGACATTAATATCTGTTGGAATTTTTTATTTTCTTATGACCTTTTGCCTACATGAAGTTTACATTTTCTTTAAATTTATGCTCCGATGATTTGTTTAAATATGTTTGCTTTGTTTACTGTTATTTAGATACTGCCTTGTTTATGAGTTGGATTTTTCATTTTTTGTGTTTTACTTTTATTGTTTGATGAAATGAATTTTTTAATTGTCACTATTTTTTTATTAAAATTGATTTACTATGATTTAATTTGATATGTATTATGGGTTTAGTTTATTTTTTAAATAAAAAACCCGCGGATTATCCGATCCGCCCATGGCCCGAAAAACCCAACCCGCAACGGCATAGGGCGAGAATGGATTTTAGAGAACCCGCCCCGTGCTCAACCCTATCCAAAACCTACTTAATGGATAGTTTATTATTTGGACCAATCCCTTTAGTTAATTAATCAACTTTTTGATAACAAGACTTTCTGATTTCAATTTAGTAGGTTTGTAATTATAAAAATTTTTAAAAAGCTTTTCTTAATAGAATTGGCAATTATATCAAACTTTAAACAAAAAGATAGAGAGAATGGAATTGAAAACCAAAAGTAAAGAGCAGAAACAATAATTAAGCTACCTAACTGAAATTTATTAAATTGTATTTTCTTTGTACATAATATGAGAATAGGCACAGCAATTAGGCTGACATATAAGGGCTATATTTAACATACCTATACTTATTGCTTCGTCTAGCACAACATCCAATGAAATAAACAACAATAAGGAACAAAATTGTCAACACATCATATACTACAAAAATTCTATATTCGTCCCTTAAATTGGTTAAATAACCAGCCTTACATGAGTTGCATTCGTAACACAGTAGGTCTTGATCATTGTTCCAAATTGTGCAATCTGTATTGTTTTTCATTTTAAGCCCTGATTTGGGTACTGTCCAAACTGTAGGGCTCTTGTATTCTAGCTCACAGCTTGGTGGTGGTATGCAGCAACTCCACTGAAAATAGGAAAAAAAAAAAAATAGGGTAATCATTTGTTTGATCATCTACCTACATTGAATTCTGCAGTCAAATACAGCGGGTAATTATTTTTAAAATTTATCTATGTATTTGTAAATTATATACGACTGTAATTCAATTAATGGTTTAAATTATTTTGTGTTTGATTTAGATTTTGGAATCAAATTTTGAACCCACAACTTTGATTCAAAAACTCAGTATAAACAATCAAATTAAAACCTAAACAATAAAATTTACAAAATTCGATTGACAGAAACATATCTCTAAGGGGAAAAAATATAATTAAGTAATTGATTACCTGAAGTGGAGACAATTTCGTCTTATAAAAATCAGATTCTTTCGGAACAGGGTTGTGAGTAATAACATTCTTACAAACATGTGAATCAATCAAACAATCTTTTATAACAACCCAATTCTTTGGATTAATAGAATAAGTCTGCAAGAATTTGGAGAAATCCTCCAACCTATATTCCTTAAAACCTAATCCAGGCACCAATTTACTAGCAGCAGCAACTGAACCTGATGGACCTTTTTGAAAAACCAAGAATGTCAAAATGGTAAAGGCAATAAGCCCAATTATTACAAATAAAACCAAACCCAAGTAAATAAGAAGAAGAGAATTATTTTTCAAACAAGAACCAGCTAACCCTAATAATGAAATCACCAACCCAATCAACCCAATTATCAAAAGAGGGTTTTGTATAAGTTTTTCACAATGGCTGCTTCCTGCATGTGTGTATATATACAAGCCAGTGCTTAAAGCTACAACACCAAATACTGAGAAGGCAAAATTTATGGTTGCAATTATAGTGTTGCTTACAGTAGCCATTTTTTGTTTTAATGGTTTTGGAGATCTTATTATTTAGTTTTGAAATTTATATGTTGAAGAAGAGTAACAAATTAACTTAGGTAGAAGTTAACTAGTTTTGTAAGTTGTAACTAATGGAGAGAAAAATAATAAGAACCATCACATAACATTAACAATAAAAGCCAATTTCTAAACAATAACAACTTTATGATTTACATGTATGGTTCATTAATTATTTCTATTGGGGGATAATGAACCTAATCGGTTTGATTTTTTGAGTAAAATCAACTTTCATTAATCTCCTAAAACAACATAATTCAGCATTACATTATCATTAAGCAAGTGTGGTGGGCAATGATCAAAACTAACAGCAGAGAAATGAGAACAAGAAATAGCAAATTTTGCCAAACTATGAGCTAATTGGTTCGCTTCTCCAAAAAAGAAATACCATAAAAGTGGATGAACGTGCGAGGTTCCGTCAAGGATTTGAAAGCTCATGGTAAAAATTCATCTAAATAGGTGTAAGGCACTAAGTTTAAAGTTTTAGAACTAATTACAGACCTTAGGATACAACTAGTATTACAGACCTTAGGATACAACTAGTTTTACAACTGCGCAATGCACTAATATGTATTTTTTTTTAATAACTAAATCATTTTATTAATAACACATATCTAGTTAATTTTTTTCATTTATATATGTTCAATTATAATATATTCTACAATAATTTAAAAATATTTATAAATTAAAATATCATTGATGTATTTTTTTTAGTAAATTTATATATTATTATTTTTATCCAAAAAAATTATATATTTTTAATTTAATATATTTATTTATTTTATTAAATTATTAAGTTGATCAAATTTAATCATAATTAATTTTAAAATTATATGAGGATGCATCCACTGGTATGAAGACACCGGATGGGGATACAATGACTTTCTCTATTGCCATTGGATTACATCAAGGTTAGATCATGAGCTCTTATTTGTTTACCCTGGTTGTGGATGAGTTAACTAGGAGCTTACAGAATGATGTCTCTTGGTGTATGTTATTTGCATATGACATTGTGCTTATTGATAAAACCAGTGCTGGAGTTAATAGTAAGTTGGAGTTGTGGAGGAAAACTCTTGAAGATAAGGATTTTAAGTTAAGCAAGAGCAAAATGGAATATATACACTATGAGTTCAGTTTAAGAAAGAAGCAAGAATAAGAGATTAAATTAGATGAAGTTCTAGTCCCTAGATCCAAATAATTTAAATATCTGGGTTCTGGGTTCTGGGTTCTGTGTTTCAATATGAAATACGTTTGGATGAAGACGTGGTACACATAATACAAGTTGAGTAGAAAAAGTGGAAGGGTACATCAAGGTTATATGTGACAAGAAAATATCCCATAAGGTGAAAAGATAAATTTTATCAGACAGGTCGTACGGCCAGCAATGCTCTATGGAAGTGAATATTTGGCACAAATTGGGCAACATCTCCATAAAATAAAAGCGGCGGAAATAAATATGTTAAGATGGATGTGTACCATACAAGATTGGATAAAATTAAGAATGTTCATATTCGAAAGAAAGTCTATGTAGAGGAAGTTAGTAATAAAGTGAAGGTAGACTTCAATGACATGAGTATGTTTTATGGAGACATTCTCATGCGACAGTTCGAAAGTATGAGAACTTGATAGTCAATGGGGCCAAGAGGGGTCGAGGGAGTCCTAAGACTATTTGGAAGGACGGAATATCTAGAGATTTACAACTCTTAGATGTTGATGTGTATTTGATTTATAACAGACATGAATGGAGACGTAAAATACGTGTCGTGGAAAATACTTAAGGCTTGTGATGACTTCTTTTGTTATGTTTGGAGAAGTTACTGTTGGAGGATCCATACAGCCAACTCCAACTTATTTAGGACTAATGCTTGTTGTTGTTGATATATATATATATATATTCTAAATAACTAAAGAAATTAAATAATTTAATTATTATTTTAATCAATTTTTTAAAGTAAAATAAAAAATTTAATAAAATAAATTTGTTATAAATTATTCATTATTAACTAAAAATTGAAAATTTCTATATAGTATACATAATTAATAGGTAATTTAAAATTATAAAACCTAAAAATTAATAACAGTAATTTATATAAATGTAATTATTGTTATTATTATAGTACTAAGAAGAAAAAATTTATGGTTGCAATTATAGTGTTGCTTACAATAGACATTTTCCTTTTTTTTTTTTTTAGTAAATTAATTTTCTTTTAATGCTTCTAGAGATTTTATTTAGTTTTGAAATTTATATGTTGAAGAAGATAAAAAAATAATTAAGAAACTTAATTAGAAGTTAACTGGTTTTGTAGGTTGTAACTAATAGAGAGAAAAATAAGAAGTCAAATATGGCTTATTTACACCAACAGAAAACTAACTTTGGGCAGTGTAATATTTAAGTACTTTAACTTCTACTTGTAATAAACACATACTTGCAATAGATCGTTACTTAATGACTAGTTTGCTATTATATTTTTGATGAAGAAGGCTTCTTTATTGATAAAAAATATTGTTTAAAGTTAAGTGAGAATTCTGCTATAATTACTTTTTAAATTAAACATTACATATGTTAAAATCTAATCTGAATGCTTTTTGGTCTTTTTTAAAATGAGCTAACGGAGAAATAGGAAATTAACGATGCGATTTTTTTAGGCTAATGAAATCATAATACTACCTCCGTCTCTTGGGGTTATTTACATTTCTTTTTTGGGGTGTCTTTTTTTGTTGTTTACATTTTTATTTATAGTAAGTTTTGTAATTGTTTATTATTATTTTTTTATTGGTATTGGTGAAAAAGTAAGTGGTGTAAAGGATTAGTAATTGTTTATTATTATATGTGTATTGGTATTGGTGATTTCTTGGTATTTGTATTTTTAGGGTGTAAAGAATTAAAAAAGACGGAGGTAGTATTAGTTATCCCTGTATCAATTTTCTAGAATCGGTAAGGAAGAGAGGAAGAATGAGAAAGAACTTGAAGAAATTGTAACTACTCTGAATTAATGAAAACTGAAAAACTTGCTTTAAAAGTTTATGATCTAAACTATTTATACTACTGAGCTATAGAAGAAATAAATTCATTTACATCATCTTCACATGTTTCATCTGCTGATGTGCAATTCTGTTATTGCTTCTAAAAGAATTTGAGTGCTCATATGTGAAGAGGAAGAAGATAATTTGCTGCTCATAGCACTGATTATTAATCCAAACGACACTATTAAAAATAGATTTCTTGTTGCAATATCAGCTTGACAGCTGTCTCATCTTCATTGGCTTCTTTGAATTAGCCGTTGCCAAGGGCTTTCTACCATTCTTATATTTCTTTACTCATTCTAGTTGCCATTCTCGATTCTGCTTCATGACCGAGTTGCTTGATGTAGCGTAACAGATGATGAACAGCTTACAAATGATGAGTTTTTGGAGTAGCAACAAATTGACTTAATCCATTGATAATGAAAGCAATGTCAGGGCGAGTTGTGGAAAAGCTTGCAAACAAGTTTTCGATACTGAGTATTATCCCGGAGAAATTTCAAATTCTTCAAGAACAGGACAGCCTGATAAAAATTTCCCAATATCCTCATTCCTTAAATCACGAAGCTTGTGCAAACGAACAACTTTTGAGACTTGGAAGACAATATGGTCCCAGGAATTTTAAATGTAGTTGTACAATAGAGTTTCAATATCCTTAGGGTCTCACAATTGAAAAGAATTTGTGGCATCTGATCAAACATTCTTGTCATGCGAATCCAAATCTGATCGCAACACGAATCCATGTAATCAAATTCGGACATGGCACAGAAGAATAAATGAAAAAGGCGGAACCTTTAATATATATGGGAATGAACGAAGAGTTCACAAATCTCTGAACCTTTTCCAATTCTTCTTGATCGAGCTCGAAAACAAAACAAGATACAGAACTCCAAATGTTTCTCTATCTTTTGGACAAAATACTGGTTTGCACAGCTCTTTGAGTAGGAAGAAATGATAAAATGTGAACAAGAATCGATCCTGGCAAACTACTAATCAAATCTTTATCTGTCCTGACAAAATCTTTGCATTTTATTATTTAATTTAAGTTCATAAATTTAGGGATTCAGATCATCGGGGAAAGGATAGAGAATAAGTATTTAAATTGTAGTAATTGATAATTACTTAATCAAACGCCAAATGACCTTCAAATACCATTAGATTGGTCTCTTCCTCTTCTTTCTTGTGTCTCTTCCCCTTCTTTCTTTCTTCTGACTTCAATGAAATTAAAAGTTGAGTGAACGAAATTTGAATAGAGCCCACTTCAGATTCTAAATAACCTAAGAATTCTTTATTTTATAATTCATTTTCAGTTTTACCCTTTATCCAAAATTAGTTACGATTTAATCAATTTTTCAATTAATTATTTTAAAAGCAAAAATTAAATATTTAATTATTATTTAAAATTAGCAAATTTTTTAGATATTTTCATATTATTGATCACAAAAAAGTTATTAATGCCATGCATCAGCAAACTAATTATCAAACTATAACTTCATTTACTCCGCGTATAGAGGATGCCAAATTTACACCAATTCGCAATTATGGTGTGAATTTGATATCCAATTGACACCACTTTTATACCAAATTTGGTATTTCATGAATAGAGTCACATTAAATTAAATTTGGTGTGGCGTTATTTACATGCCATTACTATTTGGATAATATTATAGTATTATTATTTTTATAAAATTTAAGTACTATTATTTTT
>CATIWJ010289413.1:0-12522 GCA_949640765.1 Croton laevigatus
TTTTTTAATATTATTTACAAATATTTATATAATTAAATTTTAAATAATTTTATTTATTTTATTTCTATTCTACTTGCTTAATATTTATTATTAATTAATATAAATAATGAAATAAAAACTTTTGTGTATAAATTCAACGAATTTAACAGCTAACTATACAAATTTAAGCAGAGTGCACTCTAATTAATTTTGTATAATTAGAAGTTCAATTCTTTCATTTCTCTCAATTAGAGAAATAAAATCTATATTGAAAGCTGAGCATATTTTGCAAATTGATTATGACCATTTAAATATAGGTGCAAAATGTATGATACCAACCTACATATGCACCATTCTGGTTACATATGATCGATTATACAACTTTTTTCTTCGTAATTGGCTGAATTTGTTATGTGCATGTGTTATTTGGTTTGCACTATTTTATAACACTTCTCACATAACTTCGAAAGTTAGTGTTATATGTTGGCGCAGCTCTTGAAGTTTTGTACACAAACTATCTACAACCGTGACTCAACTATCAACAACCGTGACTCAACTATCCTCTGCTAGAAATTACGCGCTTTCTTCACTTTTTCTATTATCTTCTACACCAATCTGACATGCACTTTAACATAATTATTTTTTCCAACCCAACCCACTAAATGAAAAATAGTAGGATTAAAATAGTCATTTTTTCTCAACCCAACCCACTAAATGGCAAAAGGGTAAAATGGTCATAATTCTACCAAAATAGCAAAAGTTTCTATTATTTTAGAACATTGATTTTGCCCTAAAGTCTCTATTAAATAAGAACAAAAATAGTATTATATTTTCACCTACTCTAACATAAATTTCTAGGTCCGCCCCTGCACCCAACACTCCTTTTATCACGTCTAACCTTATCAGTGAAACGATACCTTCCTAAATAGGGTCTTAGTTTTTGAGTTTGAAGAATAATAGTAAAATTGATATTAATCCTCTCGGTTTCCTCTTCCTTTTCATCCTTTCCATCTCTGTTTTTCTTTTGAAATTTCAGCACACTTCCTTCCTCTCCCTTTTACTTCTGTATCCCTACACTTTTATTTCCTCTATTCCCTCTCTATTCCGTTTTGTATATATCAACTTTTTTTTTTTTTTTGATAAAGGATAAAAATATCCTTGTCGTAATTTTACTACGAGAGAAATGAATTAGTATTACAGCAATTGTCGGGAAGACTGCCTACCCATAAACTGTAAAACAGATTACTAAAGCCCATCTAGATATTTGGGATCGGTAAAAAATTACAAGGACTAAAATAAAATAATAGGATGAACCCAAAAGAAAGTGATGAACCCTTAAATTTGCACAGATGCAAGAAATTGCACCGATGGCAAAAGAGCACAAAGCTAATAAAAAACCCGAAATCTATTCCCCGAACAATCATCAAACAACGAAGCAAACAAAAATGGATCTAGATATGAAATCGGTAAGAAATCAAACCAGATCAAAGGCAGCAACCTTTTTGTCGAACACTTGGTGTGCACAAGCAGAAAATGCTTTTGCTGGTGCAAGGATGTCCAATAACAAGCACAACAGTTCAAAACATGCACCAAGCAAATCCCTACAAACCAACCTGCCTTGCTAAACCAACTAAGAAAATAAACATTAGTGGAAGGGATTGGCTGTGACCTTATGTCGAACACTTGGCGTGCACCACCTAGTCCACCCCTTCATCTCAATCTATACATATATATCATTTCTGATTTTCAACAAAAATCCACTAATAATTCACTTTAATTTTTTTTTTTTTGTCTTCATTCAATCATTCCACAACTCTACCGACAAATTCTATCCTCTACATATCTTGCTTTTCCTCACGTTTGACACCACATTCTGTGGTTCATATTCTTTTTTTCTAATTTATTTACTTATTACTTTATTTATTAAATATTATTAAAATCATTTAAATAAATTTTATTAAAAATATCTTTCTATTTGTATAATTTATGTTAAATTTTTACTTAGCAAAATTTCAATTTACGGTGTCACCGCATTTTATCGGTCGGCAAAAATCGAAAATTACCTTTGTAACGGAATCCTATAAAATTTATACTCAAATCACTCGTATTGGAGTTTAGAATTCAAATTTGATATTTTTAAAATCTAATTCTGTTCCTCAAACTTTTTTAGAGTCAAAATGACCAAAATGCCATTTAAAAATTATTCTGCTAAATTAGTCCTTTTTACTTAAAATCAACATTTAAAAATTAGAATTTGTATATATAGTTTCATATATTTGTATATTTGTATATATAGTTTAGGGTCAAATGTGTATGATTCATTATTATGGATAAGGGATGCATATTAGGTAATTGTTTATATTATTGAAGTGTTTGCATGACTAATGGTGGAGGTTATAAGGGAGCGTTATAGAAGTGTTATGTATGAGCTTGGATGATTTCATGAATTTGAATTGGTGACTTGATAATGATGTACTGATGACGTATACACAAAAAAAAAAAAAAATAGAAGAGAACATAATCAATAATAGAATAGATATAGGTGAACCAAAACCGCTAATGTGACATCACTTCTGGTTCTATTAGAAGAATTAGAAGGGGTGTTACATTTTCAAACTTGTTTGTTGAATTCAACAATAGAAATGATGAAGATGGCTATTGAAATCAAAAATTAAAAGTGAAAAAAAAAAAATTTGTAATGGGATTATAATAAGTTGCTAGTTAGGAAACATCAAATATTGAATACTTGGTCACAGATCAGCACAAACAAAATCACTATTGCATAGAAATGAATATAAAATTAATAGAAGCACCAAAATACCCAACTGTCCTAAGTTCGATCCTCAAGCACCACCTTCTGCTAACTCCTAACTTATTAATTACTAACTGAGTGTGTGTATATATATGGTAAAAAAAAAAAAAAAAAGAAGACTAGAAATGAAGCTTTTCTCTGCCATTGGATAAACTGCTAGTGATGATATACAAAACAAAATATCAAAGCTGGGAGCCATGTGCAGTTAACTTAACTGCATACCCTCACAGCCGACTATGTATCTAAGCGAGAATCGAACCATAATCTTAATTAAGAAAAAAAGAACTTTTAATGCTCTACTACACACGGTCCTACATATTTTAAGTTATTTAATATAACTAGATTAATGATTTAGTTAATGTAAAAAAACTTATATACTAATGATTTTTTAACACTTATTTTGTACTCATTGAATTATTGTACCAATTTAATAGTATTATTCTTTTTTTTTTTTAAGAACTTAGCAATATTAGTTGGAATAACACTTTTCATTTTTTTTTTAATTGGCGCATATGTATACCGTAAAATAAAAATTTTTATTTAAAATCAATTAATGATGTTATATTTTTATTGTTAGCTTTTTATAGTTTTTTCATTTTTAAGCATTTCTTATTTTTTAAAAATAAAATTAAACAAACTATTAGTCAATCCATTAATAATCTTCTCAATATTTTAAAAAAAAAAAACTAATACGATAACTTTTTGTATGAAAATACTCTTTTCTCACTGCTTGCTCTTCCTAAATTTCTTTTTTAAATTTCTTTTTTTTTATTTTGTTATAATATCTATTTAATTTTTTTTTCTATAAATGTGTAATACTTTTATATATTCAGTAAACCAAGATGAAGCACATCACAAGTAATACTAGAAGTGATATGATCTAACTCCATAAAGCCAGAACTCAGTAGAAGTGATATGATCTAACTCCATAAAGCCAGAACTCAGAACCATAACGCAAGCTAATTGATGATCACGTGAGTTCTTAACAAAATTAAAATGGACATAATATCTATTTAATTAAATAATAAAGTTGTTTATTACTCGTAATTCACAAATTATTTAAAAGCTCCTTCACATCGTTGCGTCAGAAGTGGCCATCACATCGTTGAGTCCAATTGAATCACGAGATCGATTGTTGATGGATGGATGGATGTATGGATACACATATACATAAATTTTGTTTAGAAGTCGTAGATTCATCTTCCCTTTTCTTCCATGCCCCTTTCAACAAAGAAATTGTTCATACTTCCCTTTATTTACCACTAATATATGGATATGAGGTGCTATATAAAATTTTCCCTCTTTTGAGTTATTTGTTTGTTTGCTTGTTAGATTTATTTTTTTGGAAGGAAAATGCATTATAATTTTTATTTTTGCATCAATCCATCGTTAATAAAGTGAATTGTAATAATAATTAATTTTGGACAAGAAGCTATTAATTATTTTTTATTTAAAAAACATTTACAATCTCTTTTCTCTTTATAGTGCCGAATGATAAATTCTTAATTCATTTTTATTACTATTACAATTTAGTTCACACATGTTAACATACAATTAATTTATGGTGCAGTTTGTAAATAGCTAGTTATGGTTCATGAACCGACAATTCATTTTGTCAAGACAATGCAATGCAATTTGTGAACTGGTAATTGGTTTTATTAATAGTTCATATG
Organism: Croton laevigatus; assembly: GCA_949640765.1. Taxonomy (NCBI): domain Eukaryota; kingdom Viridiplantae; phylum Streptophyta; class Magnoliopsida; order Malpighiales; family Euphorbiaceae; genus Croton; species Croton laevigatus. The sequence continues at coordinate 4,465 of CATIWJ010289413.1, forward strand.
GAAGTTAGAAAGCAACAGTGCGGGTTGGTTGGAACCTTAAATTTATCTGTCAGTGAAAACGAATAAAAAAGAAAATTTTGAAAAAATTAAACAAAGTTTTAGTCTGACGGTTTGATGCAATTGATGTCACAGCCTAATTGTAATTACATAAATAGTAAAAACGACCAAATGTGTAATTTTGTAGGCATTTGTATTAAATAAGTATTTTTCCGTAGTCAATCACAGTGTCCCAATTCCAAATAATTAAATTAGCATAATAAATCCTAAAGTGATTTAAAATAATTATTTGATCTCAAAAAAATTTCCGATACAATAAATTTACGTAGACACCTTTTCGGAAAAAAAAAATAATAATAATAACAGCAACAACAACAATAATAATAAGAATAACGACAATGATAGTAACAATTAATTTGGACGGCAGACGAAGTTAAGCAAAATATGATAGTTGGCAGGAAAATTTAGCAAAAGTTAGTCAAAATGCAGGAAATGGTTGGCAGGGTTGGTGTGCATGCATTGTTGAAGATTGTTGAAGAAAGTTGAAAAATATGAAGCAGTGGGTAGGTGTGTGGTGTTGACAGAATGAAGTACGAGTTGGGTGAGTTAAAAAAAGAGAAAGAAAATAAAAAAGAAAGAGAGAAAGAAATGCTCTGAAATTTGAAAACCGAAACAGAGGAGAAAAACTTGCCATTTTTACTATCTTGTATTGTTTTTAAAAACTAAGACCACCAATCCTCTTCTGAGAGTCTGCTGATCAATCTGAACGTAAGAAACGCCGCAACCAGTAGCCAGAAAAGGGAGTTCTAGTCGGGTCAGTGGCGAAATCCAAGGAAAATACAAGATTTCTTTGTCCTCGATTTTCACTACTTTTCGATCATTTTCCATCAAGTTTGAGGCCATATATCGATCGGCGACAAGGAGACGAAGATTTCGGTAGGCGGCTCATCGATTTTGGTCGCTGGAATCGCGAGAAATAGTCAGAAATCCGATTAGCATCGTGACCCGCGTTTCAGATTTTCGGGTAAGGAAGACGATGGTTCGATTTAGCCATTTGGTTTGGTTAGCTTGAGTCGATTCAACATTCGATCTGGTCAGACTCCTAAACGGCGTCGTTTCTGGTGGCATATTCTGAAGCAGTGCCTTAAGTTTCCAGAAATCACGCCGCTACCCCAGAAACTTTCTGTGCATTTTCAACCAGGTCCTTCCGCTTAATATTATTTAGATTTTAGCCCCACAAATTTTATTTAGCTCTTCAATTTAGTCCAAAAGTATATTAAATTAATTAATTTGTGATTATTGTAAGATTTAATATATTTAGGAACCCAAATAAATTATTTAGACCTTAAAAATAGATCTGGAACTATAATAAATTAATTAAATTGATTTAATTTTAGTATAAAAATATTTAGAACTTAATTAATTAATTTTAGAGATTTTAACATAAGAAATAAAAATGGTTTCAAATTAATAATTATAGAAAAATAAATTAAATAGAAATAAAAGGAAAATATTTAAAATAAAATATTTGGGCAGTAGTTTTACAAGAATATATATATATTTATAATTAGAACTTAATTAGTTAATATTTAAGCAATTTAATTTAGAAATTAAAAATGGATTCAAAATAACTCTAGGAAAAAAATAATTTAAGTAATAAATTAAAAAGGAATATTTAAAGAAAAATATTTAGATATAAATCTTAAAAAACATGTATATAATTATGACGTTAGGTCCGTCTGAAAAGAAGGAAGAAGATCCGAAACAAAAAGGAACCGTTGAATAGAAGAGACCGCTAAAATAAAGGTTTGATACTTTAACTACGAAAATCGATTTGCTATTTTTGCATGCATAAAATTTACTACTGATTTATTACAAATTTTTGGAAATATGTTATATTATGATTTAAATTGTGATTTTGAGAAATATATTATTTTGTAATGAAATCTGATTTGGGAAAAAATTTATATTATTTGTGAGTTAAATTGTGATTGAAGAAATATCATATTGTGATGAAAGTGTGAATTGAGAAAAATAAAAAATTTGTGATTAAATTGTGATTTTGGAAAAAAAAATTATTTTGCTCTACTTAGATTAAGTTAAACTAGTGTGATAAGAGTATGATGCATCATATACTGAGCAGTACTGCGAACAACCAAATTTAGACTTTGGGTATTCCAACTACGGCTGAGAAAAATACAGACTTTGAATGATTTGGATACAGCCATTAAAATAAGAACTGACTTCAGAGAAAAATAGGATGCTCTGGCTGCGGCCTAGAGTTATCCGGGATGCTCTGGCTGCGGCCTAGAGTTATCCAAGACTCCAAAAATAAATACAGTAGCTTTATCCATGTGTTCACCAGATTCCTAGTAAAGCCACCTAAATAATTAAAATAATATAAGTAAATTTAGTATTGATTTGTTTATTATTTATTTCAAATGAGTTGTTTATTTTTTTAATATTTATTATTGAATTGTTTTCTTTAAATGAATATTTATTGCTTTTAAATTTTAAATTGCATGAAAATATTATTATTGCTATTTTTATAGTTAAAGTATCCACTGAGCGTAATCGCTCAGCAAGTTTGGTTTATTCTAAACTTGTAAATATTGAAGAAGAGCAGAAGTAGTGAGTTTAATAGACCGCCAGTTGCTAGCCGGGACAATTACTAAATTAGTGTAATTGTAAATAATATTTATGAGTTTGGTGTAAGAAAAAAATTAATTACCATTTTGGTGTGTTTCTGACAAAAAGAGATTTCATTGCGCTAGTTTATGTAGCGATTTGAATATTTTCCGGAAAGTTTGAGCACGGAGCAAATCTCCATGCCATTGCGCCAGTTGAATATGAAAAAAGAATAATGTCGGAATTTGATGTGCCTGAATAATTGAAACAGGTGATGGAATGAGCCACGTAGCACCAATGCGCCACTTACACTTGCAAAATGGCCACCAATGCGCCACTTCCACCGGCGAAATGGCACAATCAGCACCCTTCAACCCATTTTCCAATTGGAAGTGGCGCAATGGGTGAGTATTAAGAATAAAGAGTTTCGTTGTTTGTGCCGTTGATCATATGCTTACTAACCAAACTGATCAATATGAATTCGGATTTTCCCAGCACAAAAATTACAATTTTAGTGTCTATTTATACATAATATCAAATTTGTTGTGCATGAGGAAATTACAATTTTAGTGTCTATTTATACATAATATCAAATTTTTTGTGCATGGGAAAAATTTATAAATTTGGAGTGAAATTTACTGAGGTGGACATCATTCTATGCCAATGCGCTATTTGAGATGATTGGCTCAATGCGCCACTTAACCTCAAATAAAATATAATTGTGATGATTATTTAATGATTACAATCATTATAACAAGTGAAAAATATAATATTTTTAGAAAGTTTAAATTTATTAATGCAACATCGTAGGCATTGTACTGTTAACATTATTCATTTTGTGAAATGTAAAATTTAATAATTGTAAATTTGACAACAAATATTAAGTGAATATTTAAGTTATAATAGTTATACATAATTAGGGTTTAGGGTTTAGGGTTTATACTGTAAAACAAAAAATACACCACACAACTACAATAATAAATAAATTTAAACATTTAAATTTTTACATATGAACAAAAAAATTCTAATAAATTTATTAATGCCACAAAAACTTTAAATAAAGATGATGCAATAAAAAAAAACCTAAATATTGACAAAAATAAAATTAAAAGCGGACATAAAAAAATGCTCTAAAAAAAGCACATATCAAAAAATTACTATTTTAAACACAAAAAAATTTTGTATCAGCATACCAACAAATTATATTAAATTACCACCAAAAATTATATAAAAATGCTAGTCTAAAATTATATAAAATATAATTGACTGAAAAAATTAATTTCACCAAACATTTATTATGTAGTCTACAAAAAAATATTGTATACATAAAATATAATTTACTGCAATAAAAAAATAAACCACACATTTACTGCAATAAAAAATACACCAGACATTTAAATTTTCACATTTGAACAAAAAAATTCAAAAAAATTTATTAATGCCACAAAAGTTTAAATAAAAATACGGCAATTAAAAAATACATAAAAATTTACAACAATAAAATAAAAAACGAACATAAAAATAATACTATACTAAAAAGCACATATCAATAAATTTTTATTTTAAACACCTAAAATTTCTCTATCAACTTACTAATAAATTACATAAAAATATTAAACACAAAAAAATTTCTCTATCAACTTACTAATAAATTATATAAAAGTACTGCATTAAAAAAAAAGTATGTAAACATATAACTAAAAAAATTACACATTCAAATATTCACTTAAAAATATTACTAAAAAAATTACACATGTAAATAAAAATACATAAATTATAAAAAACATACCTCAATTTGTTGTTTTTAAGTTCAACCGCGGGGATGAAATGCACCGAACACCAAAGCACAGGAATGAGGAGGAGAGGGAGCACCGAAGCACAAGAATGAAATGCAGTAATATTTTTTCTGCTTTGTGTGTGCTATGAGGACTGAATGAAGGAGGGGACCGGTACATAAGCAACCCATTGCGCCACTTACAATGGGAAAATGAATAAAAGCTGCCTCACGGCCAGTGCATGTGCGAATTGACTGCCATTTCGCTGGTGTAAGTGGCGCATTGGTGGCCATTTTGCAAGTATAAGTAGCGCATTCCATCACCTGTTTCAAGTTTTCGGGCACATCAAATTCCGACATTATTCTTTTCTCATATTCAACTGGCGCAATGGCATGAAGATTTGCCACGTGTCCAAACTTTCCGGACAATATTCAAATCGCTACATAAACTAGCGCAATGAAATCTCTTTTTGTCAGAAACACACCAAAATGGTAATTAAATTTTTTCTTGCACCAAACTCATAAATATTATTTACAATTACACTAATTTAGTAATTGTCCCGTTGCTAGCCAGCATCAGATTTTTATCCTTTGGGGTAAAATCCTTTATCTTATTAAAATAAATTAGTAATAATCGGCATGTACTAAATAAAGAATTTTTAAATTATGTGTACTATTTACATTATGGTTTGTAATAATGTGTGTTGGATAGTTTTGAAATTTTAATTCAGATATTAAGCTAAATAATTCAGAGTTTTAAATAAATAAATTCTCTTTAGATATTAAATTTAGAATATAATAAAAATAAAAATACCTATAATATATAAGTAGAAGACAGCTGTAGCACTTTTGTAGGTTTACCACGATAGATCTATAAGGGGCGCTACAATTGAAGAACTGGCGCTTGGATTTTTGGAAAAGTTGGATCGCCGGTCGGAGTAGTGGTTTGTGGCCGAAGTTGGGAGTGTCCAATTTTCGAGATTTTTGGGCCTAATTTCATTGGAAACAGACCAACAATTAAAACACATTGTCTTTGGCTATGGTGTTCGTCGCTTTTAGGCCAAATTCTATTGTTTGAGCCTCCAAATTGGCGATTTTTGATTTTTGCCTATATTTAATATTTCAATTTTTGCTTTCCTTCTTTAGTTTCGGCCTAGCGTTTTCATTATTTCCTATATATATATATATATATATATATATATGTAAGTTTGGAGACATTATAGACAGTTTTTTGAAGCTTAATAATATTTGTCTTCCAGAGCGACGACTCTCTGGGTCCATAAATTTTCTAGGTATTCTTAGACTAAAGAAGAATTTTATTTATTTGTGTTTCTTTTTGCGTCAGTTGGCATCAGAGCTTAGGCTATGGTACCCAGATGTTATCGAAATATTCCAAAGATTTACAATCAGGAGTAGTTGGATCAGATGGAGCAATGATTGGAGCAACGTCTGATTCAGATGTTCAATAGACTGTCTGAGAAGCTGGTGGACAGATTGGCTTAGATGATGGATCAATTAAACCCAACTGCTGGGGTAGAACGAGTGGAACAGGAGGAGATTCAAGAGAGGAGGGTTCAACCCAGAAGAGATTTCGTAGAAGACTCCTAGCTCTAATTTAATTGAATTCATATATTTTAAATGAATATAAATCAATTTTACCATCAATATGAACGAATGGGAATTGATTCCCTACATGTAAAAGGGATTAACAAATATAATCAGTAAAATCGCACATATTTTTCAGGTAACGATTGAAATATATGTTCTTATATAAAATGTTGAATGCAAAATTATTTTCTATTTCATGTTAGAAAAATGGAAAAAAAAAGTTGGATATATGAACTTTAAAATCCAAGAAAACAAGCGTTCCTGATAGTCTCTAATTTTTATTTTATCTATTATATATAAAAAGCAAAACCGAAAATCTTAAAAAGGGTAATAACATGAAAATTGTTAAATAAATAGTTTGACTTTTAGTTCAATTAATACAGCTCTTATTAGGAAAGTTAACAATAATTAATTATCAGATTTTAATCTAATAAATGCATTCATAAAAAGAAAAGGTAAGTTGATTTTTAAAATTAAAAATATCTTCATTAACTTAATTAGAGGATTTGATTGCTAAATTTATTCCCTAATTAAATAGGATGATTGCTAAATTTATTCCCTAATTAAATAGAAAAATTCATTTATTATTTATTATTTCCTTAATAAAATATTTAAATTAAAGAAAATTTAGGAAATAATTTAGAAAATTTAATTGAATTTTTTTTCTATATACCGTATGAATAAGATTTTTTTTGAAAAAAAAAATTAAGATTTCCCGTAATTATTTATTATTTCCTTAATAAAATATTTTAATTAAAGAAATTTTAGGAAATAATTTAGGGATTTGATTGCTAAATTTATTCCTTAATTTTAAATTATTTAATGTATAAATTAGTTTGAATGCCAAAATGCTCCCTTTGATACTGAACTATATATTTAAAAGACTAAGAATAAGCTTTTATATAAATTCACTTAAGCCAATACAATACTTTATAAGTTTCTTTCTATTTTTTGAAGTAAGGTGATTATACATATAAGATGTTTTAGAGTTCTTGCATTTGTTGATTATTTTATTATATACGTATTTTTCTTGAATTTGTTTGCAATCAAATTCATTCGTACAGATGGCAAATTCAAGTGCCTCGCACAATATAATAACTACCACTGATCATGTAAGTGATTTAAATAAATATTGAAATTGGTTTAATTATCTTTGTTGTAAATACAAAATCTTATGGTTTTGATTTTGTGATAATGTTCTTTTTATTATTTCTTTTTATTTGCCATAGGTTGATTTCATCGACGATTTGAATGGCAGGACGGGAAATTGATGTAATCTATAAAGAAGTGTTCAGAAATTTAAAATGATATATTATTAAACTTATTTTTAATAATTTTATTTAAATTTTTTTTCACAAACCTTAATATTTTTTTTATATTAAAAATAATAATACAAAGTTCAACATATTATACACCGCCGCGCATTGCGCGGGTAAAATACTATTTGTTATAAATAAATGAAAAGTAATTTATGAAAATTTCATGAATAATTCCTTTGGCTCTTTAGTAAGCTGCTATTTAATTTAGCTACGTACATTAATGCAATATATTAAAATTGGCAAACGAAAATTGACAACATCAGCTCTATGAAGACGTCAATTTCCTACTTCCAGCAGCCAAACAACTAATTATCTCAACACGACTAGTAAGCAATCGAACAATTATTGGAATTAAATGGGTTTGTGGGGCTATATAATAAATTTTGTCATAATTGTAATCAATTTTGAATTTAGGATGAAATTGAAATAAATCAAAATTTAAGCGACTTGGCCGAGTCATTTAAATTTGCTCAATTATTTATTTTCCCATTAACTAAACAAGGCGGTAGAAGACAAAAAAAAAAAAAAAAACGAACCAACATTGACAAATTGAAATTGAAATTGAAATTTCTATAAACTGAAATTGCATAGTAACTTATAGAAATGAATCTATTCTCACTACTTTCTTTTTCTATGTTATGATCCTATTCTTTCTCCCAATAACACAATTTTATTAGCTTTCTTTTCCATATTCAAAATTTTCCAATTCAAATAATATGCTTTTTATCATAT
>CATIWJ010289435.1:0-14425 GCA_949640765.1 Croton laevigatus
ATCACTGGAGATAATTGATTCGTCGCTAAAGGGGCTTTATCCTCCTCTTGAAGCATTAAGATTGATCCAAATTGGACTCTTATGTGTCCAAGCAAATGTAGCAGACAGACCAACCATGGTGACAATCGTTTTAATGTTGAGCAGCGAAATTACTCTTCCGCCTCCAAAAGAACCAGCATTCATTTTTAGAGAGTTCAAAAACAATGATAATTTATTAGCAAGGGAAGAATGTTATTGTTCTGCAAATGAGGTGACAATTACTGATTTGGTGAGTCGCTGAATGCTCTTTTTTTTCTTCTAAGAGATGGGAACAATGTAAATAATAATGTATCAAATGATAGGTAAATTTCACTCGCAGTACTCATACTTTGCTGCTTGTAAATAATAATGTATCAAATCAATGAGAACATTAACTACCATTTCTATTAATCTACATGTCATTGACAATAATACACGTCCATTTAAGCATGTTGACACCCATAATTTTCAGTCTGTTCTGTTCACATTATGACCAACTATGAGAAGAAATTGAAGGTGTTTGGTTTTGGTTTTACTTAAAAGCAGCTTTTGAATATTTTTTTAATTTAAAAGTCAATTATTTATCTTCAAGTTTTTTTCTCTTTTTAAGTGATTTTTATAAAACCAGTAAATGCTGTTTTTTTTTTTATAATTTTTTTTTAACTTCAAAAGGAGAAAGAAAATTAATGCCAAACAACCACATTGTCCATTGTAATATCCATTATTTATCCATATGGGAAATGATATATATGGCATAAATAATGTTTTGTTTAAGTAAGTAACAATTTCATGACCACCAAAGGGTTCAGTCCAGTGGTAAGGATGTTGGCTCTTTACCTGGGAGACCAGGGTTCGAGTGGTACTTCCCTCCACCATTTAGAATAGGTATATTTTTATAATTCAGTAAAAAAATAAAGTAACAATTTCATGATTTAATTAGGTTAATAGCATTTTTTTATTCTTTTATAAATATATAAAAATAAAAAAAAGAAGTACATAAAATCACCGAAAATAAGAAAATATAAATTTAAATTCTCATATTTTCTTCTTAAGTATATAGTTAAGAAAATAAATTTATATTTTCTTATTTTCATAAGAATAGTGAATAAAATAAATTTATATTCTCTCATTTCCGAATAATTTTGTGAGCATGTATATTTTATTATTTTAAATGGAAAATATTATTTTTAATGGTAAGTGCGCAAAAAAGGTATTATAGGTATATATTTTTTTCTAAAGTAGTTTTGTGCTATAATTTGTGATATATTTTCTAAATATTAAACATGTAATTTTGGAATGCCAGTATCGTACCATGCTTGGCTCTCATGGTCTCACTACCAATTTTGGTCAAAGTAGTGAAACGTGTTTTTGAATGGTTGAAAAGAATTGACAATTTCTCTTATCTGATAAAAGCTGACGATAAAGACAAAAAATCTTTCGTTGAGAAAAAAATTTGGATTCTCAAAAGTTGTCTCTGTTTGCCTTTCTTCTGATCCTTCATTTCACATTTTGCTTTTCCAGGGATACTATAGCCGCCAACCAGATCTTTAAAGATGGGGAGCTTTTAATTTCTGAGGAAAAGAATTTTGTGCTAGGATTTTTCCAGTGATATATGGGGGTTTTGCTTTACTGTTGATATTAAAAAGGGACATGGGATAATATTGTTTAAATAAATTGAAAAATATTTTCATAAGAGAGAACTATATACAAAAATTACAATATAAGTTTATTATAATAATATACCTTGTAACTCTTACAAAGCTCACCTTACACCAAATGTCATCACTTTCTTTTTCTCTCTTTTCCTTACATTTCTCTACACCCAAACTAAACAACTCAAGCATCCTATTTTTATTACTCTTAGGATGGCTATAGAAGCTTAGAAGAAGTTTCATACAAGTTAGTGCCAAATCATCACCAACCCATACTTAGCCATATCTATCCCATACTTATCCATATCCAACTCATATTATTTGAATAAATTGAATACAAACTCTTTTTACAATTCATATCTAGATTACTTAATCAAATTGGATGCTAACTCTATAAAATTAAGTTTATTAGTATTTTTATTTCAACACCCTTTCTTAAACTTAATTATCTGTCACTCCCAATAATGCTCGCAATTGACTAAAGACATTATATTTTAATGGTCTCGTGAAAATGTTTGCAACTTGGTCTTGAGTCTTTACATATTTCAATATCACCTCCTTCTGCTCAATATATTCTCTAATGAAATGATATCTCGTGTCGATGTGCTTACTTCAACCATGAAAGACAGGATTTTTTGCCAATGCTAGTGCAGATTTATTATCAACAAAAAATTTCGTTGGATCTTGTTGTGCCATTTGAATTTCTTTCAACAATCTTCGTAGCCATAATGCATGACACACACATGTGGTCGCAACAACATATTCAGCTTCATAAGTTGACAAGATTACAATAGACTGCTTCTTTGAACTCCAAGTGAACATTGTGTCACCCAGAAAGAATACAAATCCGCTAGTACTTTTTTTTTTATCATCTTTATCACTAGTCCAATCACTATCGCAGTAACCAATTAATTTGAAATCTTTAGATTTTGAATAAACTAAACCAAAATTAGTTGTACTTTTTAGATATCAAAGTATTCTCTTTGCTGCATTCTAATGTGACACCTTGGGTGCTTCCATATATTTGCTCACTAGCCCAACTGCATACAAAATGTCTGGCCTGGTACATGTCAAATATCTCAAACTTCTAATCAAGTTTCGAAATTAAGATTGACCTTTTCTCCTTCTTCATCTTTGGTCAATCTCAAACTGCATTCAACTAAAGTGCTAACAAGATTACAATTTTCCATCTTGAATTTCTTCAAGATCTCTTTCGCGAAGGCATTTTGAGAAATAAAAATCCCTTCTTCATTCTGCTTCACTTGAATACCGAGATAGTATGACTTTAGATCAATGTCAGTCATCTCAAATTCACGAGCCATTATCTTCTTGAAATCGTCAAATATTCAAGGATTGTTCCTGTTGAAAATAAGATCATCCATGTACAAGCAAACAATCAACAAATCTCCATCTTTTACTTTCACATACATGGCATACTCGTGGAAGCATTTGACAAAACCATTTTCTTGAAAGTATTTGTCAATTTTGCTGTTCTAGGCTCTTGGTGCTTGCTTGAGCTCATACAATGCTTTTTTCAATTTCAACACTTTATCTTCATGCCTTTTGACAAAATAGCCAGGAGATTGCTGAATGTAAATTTACTCCTCCTAGTATCTGTTAAGGAAGTTTGATTTAATATCCATCTGGTGAAATTTCCATTCATTTTTTGCAGTAATTGAGATTACCATCCTGATGATTTCCAATTTAGCAACTGGAGCAAAAACTTTGTTGTAATCAATTACGAGTCTTTGACTGAACCTTTTTACCACTAGTCTTGCTTTATGTCTTACCACTTCTCCTGCTGCATCTTTCTTAACTTTGAACACCCATTTCACACCAATTGGTTTATGACCAACTGGAATTGCAGTCAATTCCCAGGTCTTGTTCTTCTTAATTGCTTGGATCTCCTCTTCATGGCTCTTCTCCACTTTTCATCTTTCATGGCTTCTTCAGCATTAATAGGCTCATTATCAATAAGACAATAGTAAAGAGTTAATTCTTCACTGAGATTTCTTGTGTCATCATAGAGATCTTTAACACGTCAAAATTTTCTTGGTCTTTGTCTAAGACTTTCACTCTGAGCTTCTTCTTGTCCAAGAGATGTATTTGTAATAGGACTATCTGTCATTGGTGGTGTGAATGATTCCTTCGAATCATGACCATTATTTTCATCCATGTTAAATGGATAAAAACGATAATTCTTCTGTTTGTGATTGCTCCAGTCCCAAAATGCTTCTTCATCAATAATTATGTCTCTGCTGATGATTATTTTTTCTGTATCAGGACCAAACATCTTATAACCTTTAGAAAATTTTGAGTATCCCACGAACAAGTATTTTTTGCTTTTGTCATCCAACTTTCTCCTTTCTTCATCAGATACGTAAACATGTGCTACACTTCCAAAAATACGAAAATGAGAGATATTAGGCTTTCTCTCACTCCATGCTTCTTGGGATGTCATATATGAAACACTTGCTGTTGGGGACCGGTTCAAGATGTAAACAACATAATTAACTACTTCTGTCCATAACTCCTTAGGCAAATTCTTGCTCTTCAATATGCTTCTCACCATGTCTAGCACTATTCTTTTCTTTTTTTTTTTTCAACAATACCATTTTGATGAGGCAATCTTAAGATTGAGAGGAAATAATAAATTCCAGATGTAAATTCCCCCCTTTATCGGATCTTAAAGCTTTGAGGTAACACCTGCTTTCTTTCTCAACAAGAGCCTTGAAATTTTTAAATACTCCAAAACTTCTGATTTCTCCTTTAAAAAATAAACTCAGATCTTTCAACTATAATTATCAATGAAAAGCAAACAATATTTGTTGTTTCCTAATGAAATTAGAGTTATTGATCTACAAACATCAGCATGAATGAGCTCAAGTGACGCCTTTGATCTTGACACTGGCTCATTTGGAAAACTGGCTCTAGATTGTTTTCCAACAAGTCATCCTTCATAAAATTGATGAGGTTTATCAATAGGAGGCAAACCATGAACCATATTCTTCTGATTAAGCAGCTTTAGCCCTTCAAAATTAGATGTCTAAACCTTAGATGCCAAAGCCAATGAGAATCCTTCACACAAGCTTTTAAACACTTGGCCATATCCGTCTGGATGTTGAGAGTAAATATCCTATTGTTTGACATCGGTACACTTGCTAACAACTTCTTCTTCTCATTTAACAGCAACAACTTTCGATTTGCCATCTGAACTTGATAATTTTTTTCCAGTAGTTGTTCCAAACTTAGAATGTTACTTTTCAAGCTTGGAACATAATAAATATTACTAATGAATTGGTGTTTGTCATTCTTTAAACGAATGAGAATGGTTCTTTTGTCTCAAATAGGGACCTTCGATAAATCTCCAAATACAATATTATCACGAACAGATTGGTCGAGTTTCACAAACTTTTCCTTGTCTCCACATATATGATTACTTGCACAATTGTCAAGATACCATATGCTGGATTTTTTATTACATCCTTATCTTGGATGTTTTTAGCCGTTTCCTCCATCTGCTTTGGCGGGCTCCAACATTTGATGCGTAATGGCCATATTTGGAGCAATTGTAACACAGTACACTGGACTTGTCTTGTTTGTCATTCTGCCTCTAATTTCCTCTTCTAAGTCCGCGTCCATGTCCACGAACTCTTCCTTTCATGAACTGAGTATTTCTATCATTGTTGTCAGCTCTTTCAAGTTGCTTACTTCTTCCATGCCCTCTTCCTCTTCCATTTTCTCCTCGTCCTCTATCGCATCCTCTATTGGAACTGGTTCCTTCTCCACGACTGCTTTCTTTTTCTTTGAACGAAGTCTTTGTTTCTAAGACTTATTCTATAGATTCTTCCTTCTGCTTATTTAATTTTTCTTCCAGGCTTGTAAGGATCTAACGACTTCATTTATGGTCAAAGTACTAACGTCTTTGTCTTCTTCCATCGTAACTATAATATGATCAAATTTTGGTAGAAGAGATCGTAAGATTTTCTCCACGATTTTTGATTCTTCTATTTTTTTCCCCAAACTGCTGCATTTGATTTACGATAGATTTTACTCATGATGAGTAATTGGTTATGGATTCTCTCTCCTTCATTTTCATCGTCTCAAATTCTACTCTCAACATCTATAATCATACCTTCTTTACTTTTCTTCTTCTTGAAGAGAAACTCATAAAATTTCCCATGCCTGTTTTGACATGGTTGCTTCTGCTACCTTCTCAAGCATGACATCATCTAATTCTTGATGGATCAGTGTTAATGCTTTCTGATCTAGTCTATGATTTTTTTATAGACTATCTTTCTCCGCCGGAGTTAACAAGCCTCATCTACTGGAGTCACGTAGCCTTTTTCAACAATATCCTATACATCTTGGGAGCCAAGTAACGTCTTCATTTGGATGCACCAATTTGTATTGTTGGTTTTGGTGAGCTGAGGGAAGTGAAAAAAAATGTTGGTATAGTTATTCATTTTGGTAGAGAATCTCTTAAAAAACTGGGCTCTGATACCTCTTTATTGAATATTAGAAAGGGATGTGGAAGAATATGGTTTAACTAAATTGAAAAATATTTTCACAAGAGAGGACTAAATAAGAAAATTACAATACAAGCTTACAATATTCCACCACACCTTATAACCCTTACAAAGCTCACTTTACCCCAAATGTCCTCTCTTGTCCTTATATTTATCTACACCCAAACTAAACAATCCAAGCCTTTTATTTATGCAACTCTTAAGATGGTTATGGAAGCTTAAAGAAGTTTCATATAAGTTGGTGTACCAAATCATCACCAACTCATACTTAGCCATATTCAACTCATACTTATCTATATCCAATTCATATTACTTTAACAAATTAAACACAAACTCTCTTTACAACTTATAGATAGATTACTCAATCAAATTAGATACTAACTCTATAAAATTGAGTTTATTATTATTTTTATTTTAACAATTATAAAATTCTAGAGCAAAACTGGTTTGGGTTGCAAATAGGAGTCATGGAATTAATGATTCCTCTGGGGTTTATCAATTAACCATTATGGTAATTTGATTCTTTATAGTAACAATTACCAAAATGTTCTAATATGGTCTGCAAATGTATCTATGGGAGGGACACTAACAGATTCCTGTGTAGCTGAGCTTTTGGATTCAGGAAACCTGATTTTGGTCCTAGATAGAAGTAAAAGAGTTGTGTTTGGCAAAGCTTTGATTGTCCTAGTAATACTCTACTGCCGAGAATGAAAACTATGAGGAACCAATGATAAGGAAACAGAGCCAAATGAGGAAACAGAGCAAAATAAAGATAATGACTCTTCTTCAAAGGAAACTATATCTACTGAAGATATGAAGACCGTTAAAGAATTGTCAAAGTTGCAGATATAATTCACCAATCTAGGCCTAAAATTAAGGCAATAAATTATTTTATATTCTGTAACTTCTTTATTATTAGTTTCTTTTCTTATATAAATAATGATCCTGTAACATGTTTAAAACATAAAAAAGAATTTAGATAATATTATAGAGTTCTTTATGGTATCAAAGCTGTGAAACTCACAAGCAAAAAAGAAAATCTTATCATCCTACATATCATATAGATTAGCTATGGAAGAACCTAAGCTTACACTCCAATCATTTCACCAACGTGCTAGTTTGGTTTCAATTAAATTAAACACTAACAACTATCTCATTTGGCGATCACAGATTCTTCACCTCACTCGAAGTCTCGGCGTGCTCCATCATTTAGAAAATAATGATGGAAAACCTGAAGCCTTATTAAAAAACGGGAATGTGAATGCAGCCTATAACATTTGGTTAACAAACGATGGCCTTCTCATCTCATGGCTACTCGGCACAATGAAAGAAGAAGTCCAGCCATCTATTGCAGAAGATGCCACTGCTTATGATGTGTGGAATTCCTTGGAAGAACAGTTGCTGCCAACTACTATAGAAAAGAAAGGCCCTTTGAAAAATATATTGATGACAATCAAGAAAGGGTCAAGATCCTTGGATGATTATGTCAAAGAATTCAAGTTAATATATGATAATCTTGCTGCCATCAAGAAACCAGTCGATGATCTTGACAAAGTCTTACAATTTGCTCGTGGGATAAGACCCAAATATGAGAGTTTTCACTTGGCTATGGTAACTAAACCTCTTTATCCTACCTTTAACCAATTTTTGCTTGCTTTACAGGGATATGAGCAAACTTTTATTACTCAAAAGGAAGAAAAAAAGGTTATGTTAAATATAACCAAGCTTTTATGAGCCAACATAGGCTCGATCGGATCAGCAGAGGAAATCGATGAGGCTTTAGCTCAAAAGGCAGAGGTTTCACTCTTGCTGGTTGTTATAATACAGGTTTAAATATAAATAATTCTATGAAAGAAAGGCTCAAAGATGACAACCAGCATCAAGAAAAAAGGAGAAAAACTCAGATGCCAAATCTGTGGAAAAATGAACTACACCGCTCTTGAATGTTGGTATAGATTTGATTATTCATATTAGGCTAAAGAATAATGATCCCTCTATTTACATGGATTCAACAATAATATCGCATATGACCAACAATGTAGGTATGTTATCTCATTTAAAACCATACAGAGGTAATGACAATGTCTATGTAGGAGATGGAAAAAAAAAACTTGACATAACACATATAAGAGATACATGTGTTGAAAATTTAAATTTAGAAGAGGTTCTTGTTGTTCCAGAATTAACAAAAAATATAATTTCCATAAGCAAAATCACTATTGATAATGCTTGCACTGTTGAATTCTCTCCCTTTGATTTTGTTATTAAGGATCAAAATAGGAAAATAATAAGGAAGGGGCATAAATAAGGAAATCTTTATGCTTTGGATTCAAATTGTCAAGAAGCTTTATCTGCAATAAAAGGAAGCGGCTTTTTTTCTTTGTGGTATCAACGCCTTGGATATCCAAGTGTAAAAACTTTATCTTTGTTGAAAGGAAAGAAAGCCATTGATATTACTAATTGGCAAACTAAGCCTACCATTTGTGTTAGCTGCCAATTTGGAAAAAGTTGTAAACTACATTTTAATTTAAATAACAGTATTTCAGATTTTCATTTGCAAAAATTCATTGTGATCTTTGGAGACTTACTCTATTGCCTCAAACCAAGGTTTTAAGTTTTATGTTATATTTGTGAATGACTTTTCAAGATTTACCTGGTTGTACCCATTAAAGAAAAAGTCAGATTTTTACTCTTGTTTTCTTAAGTTTCAGAAACTTGTAGAAAGTTAATTTGAAAAAAAAAATTAAAGTGTTTTAATGTGATGGAGATGGTGAGTTTAACTCTTTTAGTTTCTTGAATCATATTGCAAATTGTTGAATTCAGCTATAAATCTCATGTCCTGGACACCAGAACAAAATGGCATTGCCAAAAGGAAGCATCGTCACATTGTTGAGACAGGTTTAATCTTATTATTCAATGCTAATTGACCTTTATTTTTGTGGACTGAATTTTTTCTTGCAACTCTATATTTAATTAACAGAATGCCAACTCCAATTCTATAAAATAAATCTCCATATTCAAAGTTATATGACAAAGAGCCATGTTATGAAAGCTTGCGAGTGATAGGATGCTTATGTTTTCCCTCTCTGAGACGTTAAGGACGTAACAAATTTGTCAAGAAAACTTATCCTTGTGTGTTCATTGGTTATAGTCCTATTCATAAAGGATATAAATGCTATGAGCCTCGAACAAAAATGATTTATACATTAAGACATGTTGTCTTTGATGAAAGGAAGTTTCTTTATAAATCGGCTCCACATGAATCAATTTCTTTACCTTTGAAACTTAAAAAATTTCCAAATTTTTATGAATGGTTCAATAATACGACAACCAAATCAACTTTAGAGTTAGAAATTCCACAGTCCATTATGAATAAAGATAGTAGCCTGCAAAATAAGGATAGTAGCCTTGATAAAAGTAATTGTGGCTTCCATAAAGATCAAGACAAACCAGCTCAAATATTTGATGATGAAGCCTCTATTGATATGGACTTTTCTCAAGAAACAAATTACCCAGTGTTGTCCATGTTAAGCATGAATAGCTCGTTTAACATCTTTAAGGACAAATTGAAGCCGCCAGCATGAGTTAAGGCATGTAGGCAATATAAGGTCCTGAATGACCTAAGCCTCAATTGGATAAGTATCATATTGCAACACTAAAGCAAATGCCTAATGCATTAAAGCAAAGAAAATCTCACCCCATGTTTGAGATGTTCACGGGGGAAAAGAAGGGAGTGTTTTTTCTGTCCATGATTTTGAAGAGGTAGTTTTTAGGTCTGAAACAGTAATCTCATAAAGATTAGGAAACTGGAATGGATGAAAGAAAAGAGGCAAATTTTGGCCCTGATATTTTATCCTTACATTGGATGGTTGGGCTTCTTCACCGTCTGATGGATTATCCCTCAATTGGGGTACACGATTTGAAGAAGAAGGTAGTGAGGTCGCCCCTTGGTGACCTTAAGTGTTTAAGGGAATCTCGACCTCCTCCTCTGAATGGAGATCACTGTCAGAGGATCACTTAGAGGGGCTGGAGTCAATGATCTCTCATATGAAAAATGAGTACTATCCGCAAATCACTGCTTATTCTAAAATTTGAAGAATTTGTGGTAGACATGATAAAATTATAAAGCAAGAGGAAAAGAGAAAGTACCTGATTTAGGATAAGATGTCGTTAAAACTGTTTTGCCGAAAAGAAAGTAGGAAGGTTGCTAAAGGATTTCGAAAGAAAGACGGGAAAAATAAATAGGAAATGCCCCTTTTTATAGAAAAAAGGAGCACATGTTTCTAGGTGCAGTTATGACCCCTAATTACTAACATGCCCTTGATAACTTACCTATCAGATAAACGGTAGGGGAGTAATTGGCCAAGGGTGCCTAATCTTCACATAAGCAAAAGATTTCAAAACCTAGAGAAAAAATCGATCTCATCATAAATTTAAACTGAGGGAGAGGGTCGTCACCTAAACTGATCGATGATGACCTCTGACTAGATGACCAAGACATGGAATGACTTGGACTGGGGGACATCTGTAAGCCTCTACTAAGTCTGGAACGTAGTGAAGGGTAGGAAAGTCCCATCTGGGTACTAGGTAAGGCCACCCTTATTTAGCTAAGGGAGAGCTCACTCTCGCCTTAATAGAAGGGGAGATTGCCTTACCGACCTCGACCTGACCTTAATCTCCTTGTCAGGCTGGGCTGCTGGACTGGGACAATCTAGGGAATGCATGGGCTCATAGATTTATGGAGCTCAAAGAATCCTATTGAACGCAAGAAAGTCGAGGCTTCACGCCTATATATAGGTCTATATTAGGCCACAATAAAAGCTAATTAAACTTTAAAACTTTCATATAGAAACAAAATTAGTTGCTTGTACCAAATTATCAGCACATTAGTTCGCTGATCACTTTACAAAATTTACTAGCAACCAAGTTTTTACATTCAAGTATTAAGCTACAAAAGTAAGGACTATCAACCTTGGCAAACATAAACATAATGTAGTTATTATTATTATTATTATTATTTTTTGAAAAGTTAGTGACGGAAAAGACATGCTAGGAGGATCAACCAAATAAATATGACAAGTTTAAGTTGAATTTCCCCCTTTTCTTTAAAGAAATGAACTCATAATTTTTCATGTCTTGCTTAATGTAATTTCTTATCGATATGGAAAGGGAAACTAATTTTGGATAACTCATGTAAAAATCGCGATTTTGCATACAAATTGAAAAAATTCGATACTTTTAGGAAATTAATCGAATTAAGTGTGAAGAAATTAATTAGTTTTTTTTAACATAGATATAAACTCACGCTCCCGGATGTAGATAAGAAGATTCGAACTCAATCTGTTAAGACTCGAGGGTAAAAATCTTACCACTTCTGCTGGCTCCCAACCACAATTAATTAATTTTCAAATAGTAGGTTTGATTAAACAGGAAAGTAATCAATGGAATTCTGAGTGTGATAATTAACTAAAGAAATTAATAAACAAATAATTGAGTTTGTTTATTTAAATAATTAATTGAGAAAATTAAGCAGTTATATAAAGGGTGTAAAATTTTAGTGTTCACGTACAGTAAATTGGACAATATAGTCTTTAATTAATTAAGATTAAGTTTTTCAATTAAGCAATAACACACATACAAAATTTATCTTTTATCTATATAAAAGTAATTACAATATATTTTGAAATAAATTGTAAAATATATTCATATAAATATAAAAATGACATAAGTTTTTGTATACCACAGTAAGTGGATACTGGAGCGATCCTTCTAGCCTAATGGTAAGAGCATTGCTTAAAGACCTTGAGAACTTTCATATCCCCACATATCCGTATAAATTTCACTTAAGGTATATGAACTTTGAAGCTTTTAATACATTAGTTTTTAAATTTCAAATCTTTACTTAAAAATACATGAGCTTCACATAAATTTGCATATAAGGTAATTTTAGATGAAAATACTCCTCCTAATTAGATAAAAGGTTCACTTCTCATTTTGACCCTCTAATTTGATATTATTTTTCAAAATTGAACAAATTATATTTTTTTACATTGATTTCTTTTAGTAAATAATAATAATAATAATAATAATAATAATAAAATTATAAATATTTTTAATTTTTTTATACTGTAATGCAAATCATAAATTTATAAAATAAACACTAAACCTTTTTAAAATTATTATTTTTAATTACCAAACACAATTAATTTAAAAAAAATAATAAATATTATATTTAATAAACAGTAAACATTATATTTACTAATGAAAATAGTAATTAGATAATAATAATAATAATAATAATAATAATTATTATTATTATTATTATTATTATTAAATTAAATGTTTATATATTTTTGGCACATCACAATTATATCCTTTAAAGGAGAATTGAGTGTTCTCCTAAGAAAAAGACAAATTAACATATAAATTTTAAACTATCTATTTTAGTCAATATCAATAAAATTTAATATTTAGCAAAATAGTGTTTCAATTCCATAAATTTTTAAAAACTAAAAACATCAAAAACTATTTTCAAAGTTATTGCGAACACAACCTAAATACCTTATATGTACATTCCTCTTTTTAGACAAATATCAATCACAATTTAATTTCTCTCTCTTTATAGATTGATTATATTATTTTGTAGTTCATAAAATTTTTTAAATTTTTTATATTTATATAATAATTATTATTTTAATCACTTATATACTTTAGAATAAATTATGTTTGGTAATTAAAAATAATAATTTTTTAAAAAAATGTAGTATTTATTTTATAAGCATATGATTTGCATTACAATATAAAAAATTAAAAATTCATCTATAATAATAATAATAATAATAATAATAATAATAATATTGTTGTTGTTGTTGTTGTTGTTGTTGTTATTATTATTTACTAAAAGAAATCAATGTAAAAAAATATAATTTGTTCAGTTTTGAAAAATAATATCAAGTTAGAGGGTTAAAATGAAAAATAAAATTTTTGTCTAACTAGAAGGAAGGATATTTTTGTCCAAAGGGATATTATATGTAAATTCATGTGAAGTCAATGTATTTTTAAATAAGAATTTAAAATTTAAAAACTAATGTTTAAAAACCTTTAAAATTCAGACACCTCAGGTGAAAGTTACTCCACATAATATTCCCATCCCTTTGTAAATATGATAAAAAAAAAAAAATTAATTGTATCTTCCCATCCTCTTCTTGTAACTATAATAAAAAAAAAATTTTTGCGCTTTGGAAATGGACAAAACATTAATTATAAATGATTAATACTTTCATTATATATTGGAACTTGAATATATTATATGTGCGACAAATACAATTTTTTTTTTTAACATAGTTATAAATTCACGCACTTAAATGTGAATTGATTCCAAATCAATTTTCTTCTTCTGAGTTATTACATCTTTGTAAGCCGGTAAAAATGATACTTATAATCAGTTTTTTCTTTTTTCTTTTTCCGCAAAAAAAAAAAGATTCGCTTATTAAAGAAAAGAGTGAGTGAAGGAGTAAATTGCATGATAACTAGTCAGTGCTCCGTGCAGGTCGAGGTTGAGATTTGGTTCAGCAGAATAGAGGCAGAGTGCATTTCAAGTTTAAGGTTTTGACTGTAAAACAAATTAGCTACAATTTGAAATAAAAGTCATGATGTTTGTTGAAACTTTGGTAATTAAAGACTAATTGGATTCTAGAATAATCCAGAGCCCTTTTTTTTTCAAAATAATTTTTTCTATTGGTACAAATTATTTATTCATTTCCAGTAAATGTCCACAAGAAGAAGCAAAAGTACAAATTTTCATTTTTTTTGTATTACGTTGAATGCGTGAACCACTACACAAGTAATTGACTTAAAAAATAAAGCTATAGTCTTCCCTTTCACATCCCTTTATATTTCTCTTTAATTAATCTTGAAATCATGTCTTTTTGAATCCAATAATGGAGGCATATTTGCCTCAAGAAGTGTTCCTAAATATCTTTCTTAGGCTTCCAACCAAATCTATCGGAAGCTGCATGTGCGTCTGCAAATATTGGCTCTCTCTTATAAAAAATCCTGATTTTGTTTCATCTCATCTTAACCAATCCATTTCTATTTCTTCCCAGAAAGATCCTTTATTGTTGCTTAAACTTTCCCGTCCTCAAGAATCCAAATACACTCTGCATTTCGATAATGCAAAATTCAGCGAGCACATGCAGCTTGGACTCCCTTTTAAACAAGAAGACA
>CATIWJ010289478.1:0-17060 GCA_949640765.1 Croton laevigatus
GTATATCTCTATTAAAAAAAAGAATACGGCTAGCGGACCATCAAATTGGGAACTAATGATATGGTTTGTTAAAATCGAACAGGAAGTGATGATATAGTTTGCAAAAATCAAACTTGATAATATGTCAGTTAAAACGGAAAAATCTCCAGAATTTTGTATGTGGCATAAAATTTTATCAGAACAGAAGTGACTTTCATTGAAAACTCAAATTTAATTTTTGATTTTAATTGAAACCTTGCATCTCTAATCAGGATAAATATCCATTTTTCAACAAGCAAACTGAATTGATCACGCGCATGTACCCATTCACAGCTGTTCTAAAACTGAAACAAGTTGTACACAGCTCAACATGTTTTGTCAAAAAGAAAAAGGTCTAGCTGGTCAAATCATTTTTTCGGATTTGTGTCCTCAGCAGGTAAGATTGTTATCAGCTTCCTACATAATCCACAGGAAAAAGCTTAAACCAGCTTCTTCTATGCATTTTCCTTTGGAGGGAAATTTAATAAAGATAACAGAATCAAACGCAGTAATTAATTATCTGGCATTTCACTATTATTTTCATTAAAGATTGTAATTTCATACGAGGAATTGAGCATTGCAAGCAAATTCTTCTCCCTCTACACCTTCAACCTGTGCAGGAACTGAAAAGAGGACCGAATAAATTGTTCTATATGATGATGCTTTGCTGCAAATTACAAACTATTCATAAATTAAAATCTTCTGTAAACTAGAAGATCATTGTTTCTTGCAGATGTAATACATTTCTCGACAAGCAGGGAACTAGAACGGATGTAATACATTTCTCGACAAGCAGGGAACTAGAACGGATGAGATAGAATCTGTCGTTCAGCAGTTTATGAGGCTGCTGCTTCATATTCAAGTGAGGTATTGTTTTGAGGTGGGTAAGCAATGTAAACAATATTAGATTCCCACCTCAAGTTTACCTCTCACGAAAGATTTAATTCTCATCCATTTATTTTTCTAAATGAACTTACTGCTTTTGTTAGTCCCTTAGTAGAGTAGACAGAAGCAGGTCTTGCACGAAACCAGCTCTTCCTGCCGCTTGTCTCATTCTTTTCTCCCTTTCTTCATTACTCAAAGAAGGATCCAAACTGCAAAACAAGGATGTTTGGACACATTTTTCTTGTCAGTAGGAAAAGAATAAAGGCAAGAAATAAAACGAATTGGCAGTGAAGTACCTTGATTTCCACATGTATGCCGGGGCAGAAGTTTTGGAAGGAGTGTCTTCCACAGTTGTTACCACGGATTTTGAAATTTCTTCAGCTTCGGATGCTGGGAAATTCAAAATAAGTGATGAAAGGAAGGGATCAGTAGCTGCTGCATTAGAAACATTTGCATTGCTTGACCTATATCCACCACCCCCTAAAAGAACTTGCAAATGAGCCTCGCGGAGATCTCGACCAAGGAAAGATAATGCTTGACTGCTGGGAATTGCAACTCTACGTAACCTGCGACGTCTCTGAAAGTAATCTTTAGTTAAAGGAAACTTGAAATATAATCTGATGTAACTAGTACTTGTTAGGTAAAAAGATCAAACATTATACTGAGAACAGAATGAGAAATTTTTAGGTCAATGGAAGTTGCAATTTTTAAGGATATCTTCAACAGGTGTCCATGTTGCAGTGTGATATGACTTAACATGTCACGTGAAACTTTAACGGAACAAATAGAACATACCTGTATTGGCAAAACGGATAGAACACAAAATACTTGTTAGAAAAGAATCCATTACAAATCACAAGCTTTTAGCACAAAGCATGCTCCAATACTCCATGATTTGAAAAATATCAATCAAGAGATTCCTTTGTTTTATTTCCTATTAATATCATCTTGGACTGAAAATAAAAATGGAGGACATAAAAATGCTTGTAGGGAGAGAACCAAAGATGTGAGCAAACTTATCTACGTTTTGCAAATGGAATGTTTAGATGAAGAAAGGCTAAAAATGAAGGGACTCCATAGTTATATAAACACTCTCAAAAAGGGAAAACTGTAGGAATCTTCCCATCCATCGAGTTGATAAGCAAAGGAGATTTGATCTTTATCTAATATATATATATATATATATATATGAACAGAAATACCAAATAACTGGAAGAACTTGCACCCTTATTTGAGAGAAGGAGACTCGTTGTAAAGCAGACTCTCGTATAGTTAGGAGTGAGACTGAGGTGTTGTTCAAGTCTAACAGTGAAGTCTTAGAAATTGAGAACAAAATTGATCTTCATCAAAATTAACATTCATCTTTTTTGTTCCTTTCATTTCTGTTTTCCACTAAAACAATTCACTTCCTAAAAAGAAAGTGGAAGAGTAAGTACCAACCAAGAATAAAATTTTCTCTTTATATTTATATTAGACTAACCACATTTACTTGGCCAAGCAATCTTAGGAATATATTCCTCAATTCAATCTAAAAGTATTGAAATTTACAGAAACCAAAAGTTACAGCTGCTGCTCCAAAATGGCAAACATTGGATCTTTACCCCCACTCCATTTATTCCATAACAGTTATTACTTGCTCTTAGAACTTCAAAAAATGTAAAATCAACTGAAGAACCATGTAAACTTACCCAACATACATTTCTTCTTTATATTCATATCATCACCATTAGAGGAGACACTAATCATTCATCACACGCCCAACAAACAAACACCAAGACTCCAGAAAATAGATTACTTTCAAGGTAAGACAGCTTCTACCACAGAAAGTGAGACAAAACACCCAATTACACAACCCAGTTTGTGGCTTTGTGCTGCCAAGCACTACCACAGTTATCTCTCAATTAGCATATCCAACAAGAAACCTCTATTTTCAAAATTCCATCATACCTTAAATGGAAAAACATCAATCCTTTGACCATTCTTATGCACATACAAATTTATTTCAACAAATATTTGGTCCCCTCAACCAAATCCATTTTCAAAAAAACTCAATAGAAGAAATACTCCAAAATGATTAACCATAAGAGGAAATAAAGGTCGCTGATGATATGGCTAGCTTTCCAACACCAGAAAACAATCTACAGAACATAGATCACATATTTATGTAAGAAAAATCAAAGCAGAACTTTAAAAACTTACTGTGACTTTAGATTCGCACGAGTGCTCATCTTCGAGATGGGAACATAGAGAAGCGATATCGAAATCCTCGTAACAATACGGACATGGGAAATCTGGTCGGACCTCTTCCTCTACCTCGAAATCATCGATATTCAACCGATCTATCCACATATAAAAAGAAAAAAATCAGAGATCGAGCAAACTAACCCAATAAATAAATAAATGACTAGTCATTATAAAAACGCATACCTAAGTGGGAGCTCTGATGATGATGCTGCAAATTGTATTGCCGTTTAGCGGCGGCGAGACGAGAAGTCCAGAAATCGGAATCCATATTTCCCCTTCAAAGATTAGAGATTTGAATCTCTTTATTAACAAAAAAAATTATCTCTATTAACTTACAAACAAAATTTCACAATTTAGTTCCAGATTTAAAAGAAAAAAAAGCTGAAATTTATTGGGTAAGTATTTTCCGGGTAGGTTTGACTTGTTTGTGTAGAAATGAAAGCTTTCCAGCTAATGAAAAACAGAGAGAAATGAGAAGGAAAAGTTTGTAGTTGTATAAGAAAATTGACTTGTTCTTTGTATTTAGTATTGTGGGGTTTGTTGGAAGAGATGAGATGAAAGGAAAGGAGCTTCAATTCAATGAATATGTTGGCGATTAAAATAAAGAAGAAGAAGAAGAGAGAGAGAAATGGGTATGTGGCCACCTTGACACTACATGACGTAAACATAAAATATTAGAGAGCAAATGTCGGATTTTCCCTCTGAAATTAACGCACGTTCCTTGTTTAAGAATTAAGATAACAAATAAATCTTATGTGGTCTTAAAATTACCAGCTAAGATTTGTATATTTACTTATTTTTTGTGATTCCTATAATTCTAATATACCATTATCTTCGCATTTATAAGGTGCTGTTCCCTTCATCTCTCCATTATTGTTATTTTTATTTAGCTATATTAATGTTCTTCTACTGCTCTTCTCTTGTATTATTATGAGCTAGTGGTTCATAAATTTTGATATTTGCCTTTTTTTTTTTTTTTATACTTCTCAAATTATAATATAAAACATGAGGAATATTAAATGATATGACATAATCTAAAGAAGCCAATAACTTATGTGTATTTTGTTAGTCTTTCTAATTTTTAAATTAATCATATTTAGTTTATAAAATTTTTTCATGTTCTCGCATATGAACCATTAATATTGTATACAAATGTTAAAAAACTTTTACACAATTCTTTTGATAATAGATAGAATTAATAATAAATTTACTGCATAAAAATAAAATATTTTTAAATTTTTTTCAATAATTTATAACTTTATAGTAGCTTTATTATATGTATATTTTGTAAAATTATATTGTTTATATTCTTTTATTATTTCTTTGACTTCATAGTAAATAATAAATTAAAAGTTAGTAAAACATAATGGATTATAAATTATACGTATAATATAATTGTAAGTTGAAATGAGAATTTAACTAACTAAAAATTGAGAATCATATCTATCAAATTATGATTTCAATTCATAATTTTTCCAATTTATGTTAATTGAAAAATAAATTGATATATAGTTTATAAAATTGCATTATCCGCACATTACGCGGGTAAATGTCTAGTACTCTTCTTATAATATATTAGAAGTAAATATTTTGTAAATTTTTTTCTAATTAATTAGTTACACCTTATTCGTTTAGTTTTTGATAACAATCGAAAAATATATAAAAATGTATTTTTCCTTTTAATTTTGATTAAAATATTATTTTTTAATTATTTTAATATATATATTGGATTATGCATTTAATTTTTTTATTTAAAAAGTAGGATTAGAATGGATAGTTTGAAATATCAATTTATTTCACAAAATATATTTCATGAAGTTAAAATTATTTTTTAAGGATAAAATTAAAGTTAATTATGAAAAGAATTTAATAATTATTTTTAACATTTAATTAGCAAAAAATTATAAAAATATAGTAATAAATGCCAATCGTTTAATTAGTTATACGAATTATATTATTATAAACATTCAATTTTTTTATATGCTCCATCAACTAAAAATTTGTAAAATATCAACTACAATAAAAATAAAAATCAAAAGTAATATACAAAAAGATAAAAAATATATAATAAATTAATAACAAAATAAAATGTTAACTAATATTACTTGGTTTTTTTTTTCTCACACACTTTATATATATATATATATATTTTTTTGTATATAGTAGGAATTTGAGATATGAATGAAGTGAAAGATCTACTAGCTCGAAACTCTTCTTCCAATTTCTTTGTTTATGCTATTTTTTTCTTTTTTTTTTATTTTTGCAATAAACATAAATAAATTGCTAAAAACTAAAATTTATAATAAAAAGAGTGACTTTTAAAATTTTACATATATTAGTTATAAAAAAGTATTAAAATCATAATTACGGTGAATAATAATAATAAATTATTAAATATGCAAAATATAATTTCAGATTAAAAGATCTAAACAAATTAAAAATAAACTCTAAATATGCCACTCCAGAATAAGAGTCATCTTTTATATAGGTTATTGGTTGATTGATATCACTTTTTATTATTAAGTTATGTTTATATCTATAGCATATAAATGTGAAAATGTGAGGGCATTTGACTTTGTCTAAAATATTTTTATAAAATTTATATTACAGAAAAAAAAAATGTTATCTCTATGTTGAAAAAAATAATGTTATCTTTATATAATTATTTATATTAATTAATTAATCAAATTTAAATTATATTTTAAAAAAATACTATTTTAATTATTAATTAAAAAAATTCAAATCATATTATGATAAATAATATTTTAATTATTTACTTATTAATTAAATTTAAAATCATATTTTAATAAAAATATTATATAATTACTCATAATTAATAAGTATATTCAAACTATATTTTAATAAAAAATAATATTTTAATTATCAATTAATCAAATTCAAATCATATTTAACAAAGAATACTATTTTATTATAAATATAATTGATTAGTATTAACTTTTTTTATTCCTCAATAATTAATTTTATATATAAATAATAAATGTAATTAAATAAAAATTTAAACTATTATAAAATTTAATTAAATAACGAATGTCCAAACCTGCATACACGTTGAAAAACACAAGTACTAAATGCAGACCCATATATGTGAAAAAAAATATTAGCGTAAAAAATAAGTTTTATTAGCATCGATCTGTTCTTATCAATTTGATATGGATAAGGTGGAATAAATCTGTTAATTAAATTATTATCTTTGGCTCAAAGGAAAGTTAGAATGGTTTGCCAAAAAAAATAATAAAAAAGTTATAATGGGAAGGGTCAAAAACACAATGTCGTCTTCAAATTAAAACGGCGAGGAAAGAGCATTGAAACGGCAATATAAAAAGAAACAACAAATTCTGGTTGCTCCCAATTGAAAATCTACAACTACAATCGCTGTCTTTTTAGGGTTTTCTCCAAAATCAACACACAAACAACAACTTAATTTTCACATCAATGGCTACAGCGACAACAAATCAGCAGCAGCCTCAGGGCCAGGGAAACACAAACAACAAGGTAGAGAAGAGAAAACCGGTTTTTGTTAAAGTCGATCAGCTTAAGCCAGGAACCAACGGCCATACCCTGATCGCCAAGGTCTTGTCCTCCGACACTGTTTTGCAAAAGGGTCGACCCACTGCCGCATCTAACCGCCTCCGTAATACCCGCATCGCCGAGTGTCTCATCGGTGATGAGACTGGCACCATCCTTTTCACTGCACGCAACGAGCAAGGTCTCATCTTTGTTTCTTGCTTTCACATCTTATAAATATTGATATTCTTGGATTTTTCGAACATGTTTGTTATATTTGTAGACAGATGTGCAATGTAGGTGTTATGTGGATTGATATTTTGATTTGGCTGGGGTTTCATGCTTTAATGAATTCAAGCCCTTGTTCTATATATACATGCTTTATCTGTTTTGATGCTAACTTAGATGTTTCTTTGGTACATTAGAGTTCCTTTACTAATTTGATTTCCTTTTCATATGTCTGGCTTGAGAAAATAAGACATTTCAGTGTTTCTACAGTGTAGTCCATTTGAATGTGCGATCTAGTTCCCAATTAGTTTTTTTCTTTGGATAGTACAAATTCAATTTTGCATCCTCTTGTTATCTGTCTCCTTGAGAGAATTGGTTTTTAAACATTTTTGCCCCAAAAAGGAAAAAAAAGGCCATTTTCCTTACAATTTTATGCTTAGGATTTTGGCTTTGGACTTGACTGTATATGCTTTTAAACTTCTGGGCAAGACAAGGATCAACATACTGTTTCACTAATCTTCTTCCCCCTTTTGGATGATACAAGTTACTAGTTAGTACGATGATCTTGTCTTTGGGTTTGTTTCTTACCCTTTTCATTATTCCATTTTGCGGTCATGCCAAAATATACTCTTTTTATCAATATGTTTCAGCTTGGCAATGAAAGGTATTGATGAAGTGGTCTGGGTTCCTTTGTTGTCTCTGAGCTGCCTTTCCTTTCCTGATTGTTTTCATCTCCTCCGTAGGATGGATGATAGAAGAATCTCTAATATGTGGTGGTTGTTACTGCATTGGTAATAACCTTGGTTGTGTGTGTTGCAGTTGACTTGATGAAGCCAGGAAGCACTGTTATCATCCGAAATGCGAAGATTGATATGTTTAAGGGTTCAATGAGACTAGCTGTTGACAAATGGGGTCGCATTGAGGTTACTGAACCAGCAAAGTTTGTGGTAAAGGAGGATAATAATCTTTCACTGGTAGAGTATGAATTAGTGACTGTGGCTGCTGAAGAATGAGGGAAGGGTACATATATAGTGGCTTATGCAATTAAAAGCCTAATGATTGTTTCTGCTATTTCTTCATGTGGAATGGGGTGCTGCTATTAAGGTATAATTTATGACAATTGGGTTTGGTATACAAATGTCCCTGAAATTGGTTAGCCTTTTTATTTTTAACTATGTTAACATCCATTAGGATTGTTTAACGTCATTTTAAGTGAGGGGATTGTCACTTTGAACTTGAAATCAGAATATTTGTGTTAATAGTAAAAGTCCTACCATCTACTTGCTGTTTCAAGTGTTAATTATAATTATATATTCTGTACCTTGCACTGTATCTCAATTTATTCATGTTTCTTAGCTTATACTTGCCAAAACCTGAGTAAATACTAAATACTATGTATATTAAAATGAGGTGGTGGTGGGTGGATGTTCACATTGCTACCATAATGTGATTATGTGAGGTTGACGTTTTCACGAGTTAATCCGACTCTCTCTATGAGACTTTCGCATTTACAAATTGTACGCTATGACAATGGATAAATGCAGGATAGATACTTCTGAGCTACTTAGTCCCCATCACTTGACAGGATAGTCAATTTGGCACTGTCCTTGAAATCATTTTAGTAAAATGAACTTGAGTTGTGATGAAGCATAGAAGCATAGAATTTTCTAATCCATTTTTGGTATGATGCCAGAGGAAAACATAGTGTGCATCTTTATACTCGTAAAATACAATGCCCTTTAAACCAACCAAGCAGAATTTGTTGTTTATTGGGGCAGTTGTTATATCAACCCAGAGAGAGAGATTGTCTGTTGCTTGAAAGAAAAAATTCAAGCCAGGAATGATCCATGTATATAAGATATCAAAATACAAAAATTTCCATTCCACAAGTTGACAACTACTGTTCGTTCGTAGAACAATCTGTGTGTTTTGTCTTTGAACCAAAGCGAATATTGTCTCAAACAAGACTAAGAAAAGAATGTCTGAAATCCATGAAAACCTACGACCAAATGCACCGGATCCAAAAAAAGAACGATCATCCATCTACAATACAGGAAGCACCACAACAGAAATGAGTAACTATTTTCACCTTCAAGTCAAATTTGCTAAAAGCAATTAAGCACTTAAAGAATCAACTTTTAGTCCCTCCTCCAAAGCAAAAGCAAATATTTCCAATCAAAAGCATAATAGCAATTACTGGAAGAATGCTTGTATAGCTAGAATAGAATGAGTTTCTATACTGGAGATAAATTTCAGATTACAAACACAGTTTAATATGTTCCTTTGAATCAAAAGACCATTTAAAAGAACCATGACATGACTAATTTCTTCTCCTGTCTCAAATTGTTTGAATTATTTTAGCTTTATAATCAATAAGAAGCTTCTAAAACCCTAAGACAAGCTTTACTTCACCACCTTTTCATCGAGTGCATGTACAAATACTTTTGCTTGAACTCTCTCACATTCATCATACATCATCATTGCAATCTGAGTGAATACAACGGATTAGTGTGACCCCCATATGATCATATGAAAATAAATGAAAGGAAAGAATCATTTTAGATTCACACAGAAAATGATATACTTTTACACTGCCATTTAATAGTTCTAAGGTCTTTTTAAGTGTCAAATTTTTCACAAGGAATGAGGGCCATATACGTAGTAACATCATCTATACCAACCAACACTGATATACAGCCTTTTATGTATTAAAATAAAGAAATACGTTCCCCTGTGTCCTTGTTTAACTGGTTTTTTCTACAACAGAAATTTAGTGTAACAGTTTGTTGGCATGAAAAACAAATGCAGATGTCACAAGCAGATTATTTGCTTCCCAGTATATAAAGAAAAGAGGATTTAGTAACAAATAATTCCCATGAGACACATCCTCAATAAACTACTTAAACATAAAATTCTCCAACACCATAAAAGAGTTGATAACATTAGAATCCAAATTACTCCATCTTTGGTTTTGGTTGCTCGTTCTTCTAGATAGTGTCAGATTGCCCTACAAAAGGAAGAAGAACACATGGGAGAGCAGCAGAGACAGATGAGACTACTCGAAAGAATGATACCCAGATTCTTAATGCAGAAAGAAGCACAGAAAGTATCAAAGAATCAGACCACAATTGTTCCGGTACTGAAGACTTCCTATTCAAAACTAATCATCTAACATGGCTTGCCAATGATCCCTATTTCCTAGTCATCGAATAAACTAGAAGGATGTCTCCACAGAATCAAAAGAAGAATTTGTAAAATGAAAAAAAGAACTGGCAGCTGCTAAACAAATACTAGTGCTGCAAGCCTCCTACAAAAGCAAAACCACTAGCATCAATAATCTAACAAATTAGACATGCATACCATGTGTGCAATTCTATTATGCAATTCAGTATTGGTTTACGTTTTTTCCTCTATAAAGAATCTCTAACAATCTTCTGTGGTTTCAGTTACAGGGAAATCCTGCGGAACAGGAGCTCGGTGCCTATCAACCTTGACACCATTTTCCTTCATCCAGTAAACAAAAAGGTCCATAGGCAGCAACAATAGCGATAAACACTTGCTCATGTAATGCTGAGGGACCCCTTAACCAAATCACAGCCCCTACCCCCAAAATAACACCAAAATCTCAATCTAACAATGAAACCCTTTCTCCACTGAATATACCAGTAACCAATAGAACCATGTGATTCATTTGTATAACTGCAAACCATCCAGAGAACTATTCAACTGGCCCGTATACATCATCCTAAGGACCAGTTTTCGACATTGGCAATCCATGGATACATGAGAGACTATATCTCACAAGCTTCATCCTTATGCGAATTGAAAATTTAAAAATTTTATGCAAAAAGTAAAATTTATCAATACCACCAACCAATTCAAAATTTTACAATTTACCTTCAGGGGTCCAACCATAGCTGCGCCGCGAAACAGATAGCATTGAATTGAGTAAAGCAGAAGCAGTTGCAGTGTGATATGGAAGCATTGTCTCTACACAGCAGCTCATCTCCATTGGTGACCTTCCAAATTAAAAACCCAAAAGTAAAAATCCAAACTTGATTTCAACAGCTAATAACTTTTTAATTTAGAGAAGACTGAATTGCAGATTTAAATCTTTTTAAACCTGAAGATACGGTGAGTGAGTGTATTCGGCTTAGAGGTACGGAATGGAGAGAAAGCTGTCCTACTTCCGGCTCCGGGTTTGGGTCCGGAGGCAATTCTAGCGGTTCGAACGGCTGTGGAGCGGAGGACAGACCTGGCGGCTGCGGTGGCGGACATTGCTAATAGGATTACCAAGTAGCAATCTTGGTTTGAGGGTTTTGGCTGCTAGATTGGGGTTTAACAGGGTGTTTATTTTTGTGTGTATTCATGCGCATAGATTTTCAAGCACTGTAAATACGTGGATTTTTCTGGTCCGTTTGATCATGTTTACCGCAAATTTTGATAAGAAGTTTTTTTGACCTTTTTTTCAGGTGGAAAATACATAAAATATTTTATAAATGGTGATAATTAATTAAAAATAGAAAATTGAAGCATTTAAATTTTAAATATAGTAAAAAATATGAGATTCATGATTAAAATAATCCACTTCACATTTCATATGTTTATCAAAGTTAATTAAATTAACAACTAATTTACAAAGACCTAAAAAATTAATTAATTGATATGATCAAATTATATTGCAATCTTACCAGAAAATCTAGGGTTTAATTAGTTATGCTAGCCAAGAACTGATAACCGATTGCAAATTTATGTTGCACACTATAAGGCATAGTTTAGTGGCAAATGCATTTACGATCCTAGTAGTAGACGTGATTCAAATTTATGCTAATATTTGGTAAATTGAAGTAAAAATATTTGGTAAAATTGAAGTAAATTATTATGGAGTATGTTACCGTGAGATTATATTATCTATAAAATTGTCACTTAGTTAGATTAGCAAAATAAAGAAGAAAAAAAAGAGGCAAAAATAGCATAATGCTTTCTATTTTGAGTGTGAATTAGAATATCAATTGTCAATTTACATTGGAATCTTCTGAATCTGAATCTGAACAGAGAGAAAGGAGTGAATGGTGTTTTTATTCCCATTATAAGCCCTTAACATTAGAAGTTAAAAGTGTCTCGTTTAGCTTTGCTCTTACTTCTGCTCATCTTTTCTAGTAAAGGAATGCAAATTCCTGCAGACATTTCTGGTCCCTGTGTTGAGCAAACCTCAGACCTTACCGTGCTTTCACATTTCCTTTCTCCTTCATCTAACTGAATTCTTCGAGTGAAGTACATTTCTCCCTTTCCCTGCCGAATTCCGATTAGCCGGCCTAACGACACGCTACGATCTTG
Source organism: Croton laevigatus (assembly GCA_949640765.1). Lineage (NCBI taxonomy): Eukaryota > Viridiplantae > Streptophyta > Magnoliopsida > Malpighiales > Euphorbiaceae > Croton > Croton laevigatus. Next base: position 12,238 of record CATIWJ010289478.1, read on the forward strand.
GAAGAAGGATGCTGTGGACTGCACTTGCAGATAAACCAAAACTTTGATTCTAACATTACAATACAACTAGTTCAAAAGGACTCTACAATAACAAATTCTCCATCTCTACTTAATTTTTATAAGGCAGTGATCACTGAACTATAATGCCAAATAGTCCAACAGCTACTAATGCAAATAAGAAAAATATAAAGCTTAATTCACCTCAGTATCGAGGTTGGAGGATGAGAATGAGGAAAAACTGGTTGATCGGAAGCCTGAATTTGAATATGGTTCAGCAGGAGCATCCTGTATAACTTGAAGCTGCATATTCATGATCTGTAGGCCTAGTGGCCATCCATTTGTTGTCTCACTTTCCTGCAACAAATACTCATTAACACACATCAGGTAGGTGCTATTTATCAACTTTAGAGGAAAAATGAAATGAAATTCTAATTTTCCAGGACTTAACATGTATTTTTCAGCAGAAAAATTAGTTTCCTTCCAATCAAACAGCAAAGCCATGTATGAAAGTAGAGTAGATTTATAAAGCAAGACTATCAATTCTAAGTTTTTCGACATTAATTTCCGAAATGCAATAAGCAATATATGTAAAAAGACTATTTCTAGCTAAGTTTAAGCATCAAACAAGTAAACCATTTCTAACATCTACATGAATTAAAAACTAATACTCAGCAGAAATATTATAATCCTGTAAGATTTAGGTTTCTCCAGAAAATTTGCTGTCCACTTCACACATTTATTTTTCAGCTAAATGGGCTATAAACTAGGGTCAAAACTTGCAATCTGATAGCGTTTTGATGAATCAATATTTTCAGATAAACAAAGATTAGTGCCCTATTTCATTGAAATTAAACAAAAGTACATTCACTTTTTTTCATTTTCCCTTTTTCTTATCTCCTAATTGGCCAACACACCTAAATCAAACACTTGAGTACCTGACCCATCACTATGGGGAAAAAAGCACATAATTTGATCAAATAAACAAGCATTTTCTCAAAAACCCCATGTGATCCATCAAATCAGGAGTTATTAAACACCTTAAAAAACCCATTTGGAAAATGATTAGAATTGCCACATCAGGAAAATCTATCTCATTCAGCCATCAAGATAAGTAGAGATATAATTAAAAAACCAATCATTTATAACAAAAATTGACCTATAAAAATGCAATATATCAAAAAGATTTTCCCCAAAAGAAAATAGAACAGAACAAATTTATTAAAAAAAAAAAACCCACTTACTGATTCTTTTCCACCGACTGTACAGTAAATGAAAAACAAGAAAAGTTGAAGAATTTGCAATTTTCACAGTCAAGAATCAGAAAAAGAAAAACTGATAGAAGACAAGAAAATGAATATTTACCTGTGTTGCCATAGATGTGCAGGGCAGAGCTCCCAGAAGGAGGAAAATAAAATAAAAGGTTGATATCAGACAGTAAGAAAATTCTCGTAGACAATTAGTAAGAAAAAAGAAAGAAATTTGTACATGACATAGACCAATGAACTAAATTTTAGCCTTGATCCCTAAAAATTCCTCCTTAAAAATGAGATGATTAATGATATTGGGTCCCACTTTTGGATGTCCAGTTTCTCAAATCACTTTGGTTCAAACTGGAAATTTTTCATAATCAAACAAACTATTGAGATACTAAACCAACCGTTTATAAACAGTTAACTTACCGCCAGATTTCAAGTATAGTAATTTTGTATTGTAAAACTATATTTTTTTTAACCATTCAGTTTCCATATTTGAAACAATTGAGTGTCACTAATTCGGATTTGAGTTGAAAGGACCGGTAAATGGTGCAAAGTTTCCCATCGAATTTTAACTTAGCTATAATTGAATGCTCAAACTCGAGACTTTTGATTAATATAAAACATTCTCGTCAAACTCGAGACATTTGGTTAATTTAAAACATCTCCTTATCCATTGATATATAGGCTCCGCAATTGTATAGTAAAACTATTGTGGAATAGATTCTTGATAAATCCAACGGTCCAAAGAGAGGAACCGTGATGAGTTGTAGTCTAACCGCTAATGATTGATTAGTTGAAATTTTAAACTCAAAGTTAGGAGATACAAATAAACCAAACTGAATGCGTATAGTGGTATGCATTAATAAAATGGTGGTGGGTAAAATTTAGGCGAGCAATTAAAATCATATGTAAAATTGTAGCATTCAGTACAGTGTGAGACATTGAATATAATAAAAGGACACCTCACAATTCACTGTCAGAAGGATGAGACTGAAACTAGAAGATGAATGATGATCTAAGAACAGTAGAATTGTGCTAAACAATAATAATTGAAAAAAAAGAGAACAGTAGAATGGTCATATCATTATCAGTAAACGCCAAATATTGAAGTTTATATGAAGGAGTGGGCATGACATGGGCTATAACCAAAAGTTATGTTTTGGTGTTTTGTTAAAGCTTTTTCTATTATTTTTTTCTTACCCTAAAACCTACGATGCCGACACTGTCTATTTCCTAAATCACCCGCCACTTCTTCACCCACATCATACACCCTTTTCCTTGTTCTCATTAATATGTATGGTGGATGGCCTAATAAATAAGTTTGGTTACTTCAACAATCACTATTACATTCATTGTTTGCTTACTGGTACTCCTTCAGCACTCCATGTGATGTCAAATATAAGTTTGTTTTTTATTTTTAACTGTTTTCAAATATAAGTATATTTTAGTATTTTTTTTTTTTTCAATATTACCTACTACTATGTCTGTTGTTTTTATCAATTATTTATATTTCTCTTTTTTTATTTATTTTTTAATTTTTTATATTTTCATTTATATTAAATTTTATAATTATTTATTATTATTTTTTTTATTGATATTGGTAAAAAAGTAAATTTTAAAAAAAATTAATAATTATTTATTAATATTCTTGCATTGATATTAGTGAAAAGCTGATTTTATTAGTATTGATGAAAATATGGTGTAAAGAAATAAAAAAAATAGAGGTAGTATAATTTATAAATGAGAAGAGAGTCTCTTTCAGTATTTTAAATGACGCGGAATCCCAACGCTATATTGAACCTGAAATCCCAACAGAAATTCAATAGAGAATAATACCACCGTACTAAACCTCTAATATATAAGGAGACTAGAAACTTAGATAATCAGGTTAACAAGAAATTAATAACAGAAAGTCGGTAATTGACGCGGAATTCCAAGACTATATTGAACTCTAAACACTGAAGCACGGTTTGAGTAGCAGAAGATCAGTTAGGATGAGTCTCACCCAACTAAACTCCCAAGAAACTCATTCTTAAAAACACACGCAAACAAGAGATGAAATTCGACATAAAGCAAATAAATTTGATAAGAAAGTTATGTTTGATAAGAAATTAATAACTTGGATGAAAACAAGAAATCCACTTCTCTTGAAAGAGACAAGGCGGCAAATATTTCATCAAAAGTGTTTTTTCAAAATCCTCAATTACGTTAGAAAATAAGCCTTTTATAGGCAAAATAACATAAGTAACTTAATAACTACGTTATTTATAACATTGAATCTAGACTTAAAACTCAAATTAATCTAGACATAATTTAATTATTAATTAAAATTAAAATGTGTAATAATATGAACATAACTCCCAAGAAGATGTCCAAAAGTTTCAATCCAAAAGACTACAGTTTCTAGACGATTTAACAAGCAAGTTGTCTTTCTGGACTTAAAATTTATTTTCATAGTCTGGTTGTAAAAATATCTGAAATTTAAGCTTTTGACTCCAATTCTTCAAAAGTCATGCTTCGTTTTTATGCATTCCCATACATATTTTGATTGATCATTCTGTGCTCACATGCTTAAATTAAGTGTATTACCTTCAATTCAATTTAAAAATAATTGCAAATAAGAGGAATTTTAGATTTTTTTTTCAAAAAATTTGTCATGAGAAAGTAATTTTACATTTGGGGACAGATGGAGTAATGAGACTCCAAACTTCCGGTAAATTCCGTTTCATGTACTTGTGGTTTGAAAAATATGTTATCTCATTCATGTAGTTTTAGTTAAAGATCATTTCGTCTTTTTACTCAATTTGTTTTTATTCAATCACCAAAAGTTAACATTTTTGCCAACGGAAAAACTTTAAATGACAAAACTACTACTTCCTCCTCCACCGCTATAGCAATGCTACCTTTCCTACCGCCAAAAAGGGAATCTTCTAGTCATCGGGAAATTCTCAACAATGGCCAGTGGAAGCAAAATATAATTGATAGGACGCAGGTTCAACATCGATGTCGAAAGTACTATTACTTTAATCCACCTTAGTTCGTCCACATTCTCGTGAGATTAGTTCAAGATCTTATTTTTTGACAACCAAAAATGGCTACTACTTTGAGTAAATAGTACATCAACATAAAACTATCAACCAGAGACTATAGACAGTAAGAGCAATTTTAATATATATTTTAGCTTTTTATAAATATAATTTTAATTATCATAAAAATTAAAATTTTGGCCAGTTAAAATTGAAAAATCACTAAATTCGAAAGTAAAATACACCAATTTTGCAAAGGGATATGTACAACAACAGTAACTAAATTTAAAACAATAATTAAAATGATAAAAAACACATAAATAATGCTAAAAAATTGCAATTTAGAGCGATTTAAGGAAAAAAATATTGAAAATAATAGTAAAAAAAGTCTTTTTTGGCTACAAGTTTATAAGAGGATCAAAATTATCCAACTAATTTCTTGTAAATCGCTTTTCTGGTGATAGTTTTATGGCATACCCATTTTTCTGGCAAGCACCTCCTTGGTTTTTGGCCTGAAACTCACCAGATACTCACCGAAAAA
>CATIWJ010289641.1:0-11768 GCA_949640765.1 Croton laevigatus
TTTTCATCAGAATAATTTTTTGGACACAAATTTTAAAAAAATTGCATAAACCAACCAATGAACTAAATGTTCAAACCAGCCGGAGCCACTGGTTCTAAACTGTCATATGAACTACTTTTAAACCTCGAATTGCCAATTTACGTATCGCCCATTGAACTGTTAATGATAATAACTTATTCAATTCAAGCTAAGTGTTTGTTGAACCGCAAACTATGGTGTGGTATGCACACAACATCTCACTATTATAATTTGATGGGTTCCAAATGAATTACTATGGGTCCAGTCCAGCAAGGGCACAAGGAAGTCCGTGTCTTGCCTAGTGGCTTAGGGTCTGCTTGGCAAATGATAGGCTCAACTCAGTCGCCATTCAGCATGAAAATTCTAGCTCTGTACGGATTTTATGATTAAATCCCTGACAAGCCCATAAATATTCAAAAATTTGGGGATGTATGAATACAGCCATCAATTTTAATTTTCATCAAAAGCTCAATTTGTTCACTACAAGTTTTCAAAAAGCAAATAAGACCACTACTAACTGAGACACTGGAAAATAAAAACAAAATTGAAACAAAATTGAAACAGAAATGGTAATGAATAAACGAAGAAATCATTCGGCAGCCCTCACCATCGCCGCGCTCTGCCACCACTTTTTCGCCACCTTGTAATCGATCGACGAACAAAAGGGATTGATCAATAGCCTAAATGCCAGCGAGGCTTCTGGTATAGTAGAAGTCAAGTAGCTAGGAGCAAGTCAAAATCGACACAAAAACCCAATCACACTTGCCAGAAATCGCAGATCTAGGGTTTTGCATAACATGATTCCTTCGCAATTAATTGAAAACCGAACGACATTGTGTGGCTTAGTGGTTTCTTGGCAGCTTCCGTCGAGTAGATGCTCAATGTCGAGCTTCTTCCCGGTTGCCATCGAGTTTCAGAATGGTTTCGTTGGAGAAGAAAGTTTGCTTCAGTCGTGATTCAAGTTCCAACCGTGGTTTGATTTTTCAAAGGTATCCGTCATGATTCAGATCGGCAAAGAGAATATAAGATGATCACGGTGAGAATCAGATGGAATACTAGAAAATCGTAAGGTTTTCTTGCCATAATCGGCGCCGGAACATCATTGGGAAAATGCAAAGTTGTCAAAAACTATTTATAAACTCATCATATACCCTCTATAAAGTTGTAGTCAAAAATAGTTTTTTTGGGTATTATTTTTAAATTTTTAGCCTTAAAAGCTCTAAATTACCCCTGTTTCCCCATTGTTTTGTTTATGTTGAATCTTTTATTTTTTGAGGTAGTTTCCTTATATATCTCAAAAATTTGCTACTCATTGGGGTATGTTTACATAGGGCATTTTCTCTAATTAATAAAATATGACTAATATTCTTTACAAAATCTAGCAACTATAAAAATTGAATAAATTAAAAAATATATTTACATGATGACTTACCAGTTATGAGATTTTTCCTGTTTATGTATTTACTATTAAATAATACATAACTAAAGATTTGTTAGACAGTCTTAATTGTTTGATAACATTTAATTAATTGTTTGAAATAATTGTTACATATTTTTAATAATTATTTTTAAAATTAAATATTAACTTCCTATAAAAAAAATTACCTTAATTAAAAATTAATTTTCTATAAAAAATTATTTTAAAAAAATAAAAATATATACTTTTGTAGTATTTCATTGCACAAAATTTTATAAAAAATGATTTTTAACATTCATTAAAAGTTTTTATCTAACGTAGCTTACCACCGACAATATAAATATTTCTATGGGCACCGCTTCATGAATTGAATATCCAAACCATTATCAGTTTGACAGTTTCTCAATTAATAAGTTGATGAAAATTCAATCACAATATTAGCATCTAGAAGAAGAAAATATAAAATGGAGAACAAATCGAAATTGATATCTATTTAAAAAAAAAATCATATTTACTATGTTTATAAACAAACAAAAGTGGTAAATTTTGCAAAAAAATGATTTTTAACGTTCATTAAAAATTTTTGTTTAACATAGCTTCCAACGATAATACAAATATTTTATTGCACCGCTTCATGAATTAAATATCTAAATCATTATCAATTTGACAGTTTCTCAATAATTGATGAAAATTCAATCACAGTATTATCATCTAGAAGAAGAAAACATAAAATGGAGAACAAATCGAAATTGATATCTATTTTAAAAAAAAATATTTCATATTTACCATGTTTATAAACAAACAAAAGTGGTATTATTCATTCAGTTCCAATCGAATTAAATTAATGCGGTTACTAGTAATCAGAATGGTTCCCAAATTTATTCTTCTTCTCAGTTTTATTCATCTTCTAATTTTATAATTTTCACTTTAATAATAATTTTTTATTTTTATATGTAGTATTTTTTTTAGGGGATCATGTTGTGTTGTCGTAGTATTATTTAATAACGGTTATATATATATATATTCGTTTATTAACGAAATAACAACAGAACGATCAATTGCATAAGCAACTAGAAATGAACGGAGCCGTTTCGATCTTGCTTTGAGGGCATTTTCGTAAACCTCATACCTATAAAACCAAACTCTAAACTACACTGTTTAGAGTTTGTCACTTACCCACCTGCAACTCCTCTCTAATCCTAGACAGCTCTAACAATGGCGGCGTTTTCGTGTCACTCTTCTGTGCTTCCATCAGACAAAGTCGGTTTTTCCTCGTCTTCTTCCGCTTTCTCCAGTAATCTTCTCTCGCGTTCTTCTCGATTCACTGGCGTATCGGTGTTTACTCGGCCTTTTTATGGAAGAATCTCATGCCAAGCCTCTTCTGCAGCATCTTCAGCTTCCTCTTCCGTTAACGGACAAGGTATTCTTTCGTTTTGAGCTTTGAAGATTCTCATTTGATCTCGTTTATGCGAATGTCGTGGTTTTGGCTGTGAATTTTTTTTTGAAATGTTTCGGTTTGAATCAAATGCTGTGAAATTAGGGTTTAGACGTTGATATATAAGTATAATGCAGCTACGGTGTTAGTCAGTTCTGCCATTTTTTCGACTCGGTTTTTGCCGGAAATTTTTCAATAAATGAAGGAATTTTGGCTGCACTTGTAGTTTGGTGTTTTCTCTTAATTGACAAGAGACAACGAGCAGATTAATGCTCGGGCCTGTCCTCCATTCTGACATGTGATTGTATTTATGGAAAATAATTTTCCGTTGAGTTTTAAGTAGCAGAAAAGTTCTGCAGCAAATTAGCTTGAGTAAAACAATTTCAAGCATTCTCTATTTTCACTATGAGGTATGCGTGAACTACTGCCTTTACAATTTACTTATATCCGATCTTGCTGTACCCCTTTTATATTTTTGCAGCAAAAGCAGGGAAGACAGATTTTCTACACATTAGTGATTTTGACAAATCCACTATTTTAAGGATATTGGATCGGGCAGCTGAAGTCAAGGCCTTGTTGAAATCTGGAGACCGGTCATTCCTCCCATTTAAAGGAAAGACAATGGCTATGATCTTTGCAAAACCTTCTATGAGAACACGAGTTTCATTTGAGACTGGATTTTTCCTGCTTGGAGGTCATGCTATATATTTAGGACCTGATGATATCCAGATGGGTAAACGAGAGGAAACTCGGGATGTTGCTCGTGTTTTGTGTCGGTATAATGATATAATCATGGCACGAGTTTTTGCTCATCAGGTATGCTGGTGAGTTTTTTTGTGTTTATAGTAATTCCTTCTGGTGGGCGGCCTTTCCCTAGACCCTACATATAAATGCGGGATGATTTCATACACCGGGCTGCCTTTTCTTTTTTTTTAATAGTAATTCCTTCTGGGAACTGCTGGTGATTCTTTTTGAAATGTATATGTGAAATGATATATGCAACTTTTGTATATTCTTGCAAAATCAGGTAGGATATGTGTGACATGCTACTGAACTTCTCAAAGATTGAGCATCTTGTTTTTATAAAGTCTCATTAACCTTTACTTCTTAAGTTTGCTGTAAGCTTGTTTTTGCATGTGTCTTACAGATGCAATTACTTTCTTCATTCTGCAGGATATTGTTGATCTGGCAAAGTATTCAACTGTACCCATTATTAATGGTCTGACTGACTATAACCATCCTTGCCAAATCATGGCTGATGCCCTCACAATAATTGAACATGTTGGTCAATTGGAGGGAACCAAGGTTAACTTACTATGATTCTGTTCATTTTACTTTTATTCATCTTGCATGTTCTTCTATATATGTAAGGTTTAATCTGATTCCAAACTGTAAATTCCAGGTTGTGTATGTTGGGGATGGAAATAACATTGTGCATTCTTGGTTGTTGTTGGCATCTGTTATACCTTTCCATTTTGTATGTGCTTGCCCTAAAGGTTTTGAACCAGATGCAAAAACAGTTGAGAAGGCACAGCAGGCTGGAATTAGCAAGATTGAGATTACGAATGATCCAAAAGGAGCTGTTATAGGAGCTGATGTCATATACTCAGATGTGTGGGCAAGCATGGGCCAAAAAGAAGAGGCTGAACACCGCCGGAAAGTATTTCAAGGATTTCAGGTATTTTTATTGTTCCACATCATAGTTTTTCACTCATGAGTTGTAACATAAACATGCGGGAATCATTGCTATATGGTCATTGCTCGTCTGCAGTAAGATAGGACAGGTAGCTCTTTCAAGCATATCATATGCTGTGAATAATTTGATTGCTAATGGAAAATTTGAGTATCCCAACTACCATGAGATAGAATATGCAATTTTTTCCCTCATCTTCTATCATTATCTTTGTTGTGAAGATTTTTTCAATTAACAATTTCAATTGGTTTCTCTGAATCTGAGAAACTCGATACTGGCAACTCTACTGCCTCTGCAGCTAAAATCTAGCAACATTGTTTTAAGGTTAACGTGCTTGTATTGTTCTAATATGTTCAAATGTAACAATTTTCAAATTATGTTTCATGCATCATGTTGACTGAGACTATACATGCTATGTATTGCAGGTTGATGAAGAGCTTATGAAAATAGCTGGCCCAAAAGCTTATTTCATGCATTGTTTACCAGCGGAGAGGGGTGTGGAAGTGACAGACGGTGTCATTGAAGCTCCAAACTCTATTGTGTTCCCACAAGCTGAGAATCGCATGCATGCACAGAATGCTATAATGTTACATGCACTTGGGCTTTGATTTCCAACCTGAATCATGATGTGAAACACTGCTATTTTGTAGTTGCAGTTCTACTTTCAGATTCAGTTATTGGGAATAGTTACATGAAATAGTGGGTTGAGCATTCTGTCTTATTGTTCTTATTAGCTGTAAACCATCAATTTGGTCTGAACTAAGCAGTATTGTTGGCAACTGCCTGTCAGGTTTTGTCCATAATTGTAACTGTTTCTTGAATTTCAGCAGAATCAATGAATAAATAGATACTGGCTTTTCAATTCCAGCTTTCTTTCATAACATAAATGAGAAAAAAGTATACCTACAATGATCTTCCTCTTTCCTACATTTGAGGATTCTATCTCGTAAACTATTATTGATGTCAGCAGCAATTACATTTGATTTGCCAATGGAGTATGATGTGACATCTTTACCAGATTCCTACCGACATTGTCTACCGTTCTTCTGCACTGAATTTGTTCCAAGCATCCTGAAACCCAAAACAAAAATTTGAGAGTTTCTATCAGAACTGAGATGAAATACACCGATTTGAAATTTGACGCCTGCAAATACATATGATTAGTTGTGATTCCAGCAAAGAGAGGAAGAACACCTTTAGTAGATCAAAAACTTTCTCACAAGTGTATTTCTGCTGTATGCTCGCACCTCTTTGCTGCAACTTGTCAGGGTGAACAAAGAGTGTGGCTTTTCGGTAAGCTTTTTTAACAGCAGCTGTTGTTATAAGTTCTGTGAGAGGAATTGCCTGCCATCCGCTGTCGTGGCCTAGGATCTGCAACGTTTATGAAATAGAAACAAGTTAAAAGAATTAGGCTATAAATAAAGTGTTTTATGTTTCAACTTAAATATATGTACTATTGGATTTTCATCTCTCTCATTCTCCATAATATAAATTCTTCTCATAGAAAACAAACAAAACCAAGGATAAATACTTGATAGTCAAAAATATACAATGTGTTTTTGAAATATAGTTTCATACACAAGCATGATGGTGTCCATTTATAATATCAGTAATGTGTTCCCAAATTTATAACAGGATTATTGCAAAGTAACAGACTTTTCAATTGTAAAGTTCAAACCCAAACACCAATTGCCAAAAAACTGAGGTGTAAACTTTATCATGGGTATTCTATCCCAGAAAGGCCTGGCATTTTGAAAAGGGGGTGATTCATAAACAGAAATTTATGAACAAATGGAAAATCTCTACATACATATTGTAGTGTCGAGAGTAGGGCACGCAAATTCCTTTCCTTCCCGCTTGACCACCGCTTGACATCAGCATCCAAAGTTTCTGCCAATCTCTGTCATAAGAATTCAATCCAAGATGATGAGAAAACATTCAAACTTTTCCATAATGCACGAGTATTATATTCATAATTGACAACGGGGGGGAAATTTCACATTTCTCTCTGCTTGCTCTTTCTGTGCAAGAAGATCACGCATATTCTTCTCTGCAAGAGCTTTTGCCTGAAAGTGAACACAGATGAAGAATGCTTGTTAGAAGTTAGAAAACTTACGCTGCTGTATTTAAAATGAAAAGAAGCCTACCGCACGTTCTGCCGTCCTTTGATTTCTTGCCAGGGTAGCTTTACACCTCTCAGTTGATTCACCATTAGCGCCATTAAAACTCTCTGTTCAGGAGAGGAAATTTGAGGAGCAAAATATGCATTGGTCAGTAGCAGCCATAAGGTAAAGCAGTTTCTAATATGATAGAGTAGAACACTTGGTTTTACACAATAAGAGAGTACTGTATACCATCAGGATTTGAAGAGCTTGGATATCTTGAATTGCTGGAAGGAGCTGGACCTTTATATTGTAGATCCTGCAGGAAATTCTATGTTGGAAGTGTCCTCACCAATAATCACAATAAGAAAAAGAGAAATTAACCAAAATATAAAGAAACCTACGCCGGATTTTATTCCAGCATCTCTTGAGGCGCCAGAAAACTTTTCAGCTTGATTTTTCACTTTGTCGGACATTGCTTTTTCCAAGGCACGTACCCTGGCTTCGGCAGTTGCTCTCTCTACTGCAGCACGCTCAGCCTTTATTTTGGCTTCCATAGATGCCTTCTCAGCTACTGACTTGCCATTTGCTTCTGCACAAGCCTTCTCTAACCTTTCTCGAGCATCTGCTAATGCTCTTTGATGTGCTTCTGCAGTTGCTCTCTCTGCAGCAGCTCTTTCCGCCCTTTCCCGGGCTTCAGCAAAAGCCCTTTCACGAGCTTCTCGGATTGCTCTTTCAACAGCTATTCTTTCCTTTTCTTTCTCCATTTCTTTCAGTTTAGCTTCATCCTTTCTCCTTTGTTGTTTCTTATCCAACTCCACTTCCTTTTGCGAAATATCTTCAGCTTCCCTCTTTTCTACTGTCCCAGTTTCCCGATTATTCTCCTCCTTTTCATCAGCTATTTGTTTTGTTATTTCCTCCCTGGATATTTCTGCGCTCTTTCCTTCATGATCAGAAATGCGAGCCAGCAGACTTGCTTGCACTTCATTCCCATTATTCACCCACTTATCATCAGAAGATCCAAAATCTGTTTCACATCCTTCATGATTAATAGCAATTTCAGATTCTTCCACTTCATTATTGTTTTCTTCCAATGAACAAGCTGTTTCTTTGACATCCTTTTCTGGGCTACATGGTGTTTCGGAGTCTATCCTGTTGCCTGACAATATTTCAAGAGAAGATACACTCTCATTTTCTTCATCATTGGAGCTGATTACGAACTCGCCAACATATTCATAATTTCCATCCAATTGAGCAGTACGTTCTTCAATATACTTCTCATGTTCACAGATACCTTCATTTTCTGTCTCCTGATATTCACTTTTCCCGTGATCAAAGTTCAGATCGGTTTCATCTGAACATGAATCTGCCTTTTGCTTCTTAATGGCATCAAGACCAATGATGCCTTCCTCTGGAACACCAATTTCAAAATTCTCTTCTTCCATGTCATTTGCCTCTTCAACTGATGACCCTTTGTCAGTCTCTTCAGTAAAGAAATCTTCAGTTACCTCAGCTGCCCTACCACGTACTTCCTGCACCAATACTTCTCCACCTACTTCCACATCTCCAAACTTTTCATCATCTCCATGGGCTTCATCAGCATTGCCTGTGTTCACTTCACCTTCCAGCTTTTTTACATTATTATTTGCTTCCTGGTATCCAAAAGCCAGTTTAGTGGCTACTGTCTCATGCTCATTCCCTGCCTCCAGATGGAACCCAGAGTGTATCCTCTCAGATTCTACCCAGTCACAAGTGTTCTCTTTCTCAATTTCATTTATCTTAAATACCTTGTTGACCATCTCATTCTGTCCAGCCTCATCAAGGCCTATCATGTATTTTGTCCTGCAATCATTACCAAGTCCCTTCTCACTTTCTTCCTGATCTTGAAAGTCATTAAATCTAGCCTCAGTTGCTTCTTGATTATGAACTTGACCTAAATTCTCAACATTCACTAGCTTGAAGAGGTCAATTTGCTTCTTTGTATTTGCTTCCTGATCCCAATGCTTTCGTTTTTTCTTTTCACATTGTAACCTTTCCAAATCTTGTTCCCGTACCATTCCATATCCTCCATGTCTCTGACTTTCAGCTAGCCTACTCTCATTCTCCTCTCCAACTGGAACTTCGATTGATGGGTGCTGCATTTCATCTTGATTTAGATCTGCTCTTTCTTTGTTTTTGATTTCCGTCCACTCTTGAGCTTCTTTTGGTTCCTCCATGTCTACTATTTCCTCCAGCTCTTGCCTTTCGTGTCTTGCATTTTCTTCTGATTCATGAAATGCTTTTAGCATGCTATCAGGTTCTTTCTGTTCATCGGGCACTTTGCATGTTTGATCAACTTCTTCATCGGGCACTTTGCATGTTTGATCAACTTCTTCATTCTTGAAAGCATCTCTGATTTTCTCTTTAATTTCTTTCTCATAGCAAAGCTCTTCAGCCGACTTAATGATGTTTCGATACACATTCCATCCAAATAATGCTTCCACTGACTTTTGTTCCCTCTCTATTTTGTTCTGCTGATTGGCCTCTTCTACTGCTTCTTTCCTCGCACAGTCTATTGCCTTCCTCATTTTTTCCTTTTCTGTCATTTTTTCCTCACATTTATTTTCACTGTCGGATGGTTTTGCTTTCAGTACATTGTTTACTTGATTGACCTTCAACTCCATTTCTCTGTCTTCTCCGGTACCATCAGGAACAGGAAACCCTTTCACTGCTTCCTGGCCTTCTGATTCCAGTCTACGATCCAACTTAGCCCAACTAAACTCTCTGATGTGTTTCTCTTCAACAGCACTTCTCAAAGGAGATGATTGCTCATCATTTCTGAAGTCCAGAGTAACTTGGCCAGGTTTCATTGCCTCAGGCTTGGTTAGGCTAGTAAAATCTACTTTCTGATGCATTTCCAGCAGCTTCTCACTGGATCTGTTAGCTTTTTCAGCAGTTTTAACTTCTCTCCTCTCAGTTTTAGAAACACTTCGTTTCACACGATTAGGAATGCCTTCCTTCTTCCTTTCCATCAATTCTTTAGCTATTTTAAGCTTTGCTTTAGCTTCCTCTATCGCCTTCCTGACAGCAGCTGCAGAGGTGGCTGCGGCAGAATTAGCATCAATTTCCTCATCAAGAAAAGGCGGCGAGTAACTACCATCAGCAACTTCAGAAGCATCTCCCCTACAAGCGCCAAATCGTGAATTCATTGACCAAGCAGAGCCATCCCCCTTATTACCATAATTAGTTCGTGAACTAAGAGGAGACTGTGTTCCAAGGCCAATTCCAAATGCATCAAATGATATGTCATTTGAAAAAGATTTATTCCTACTAGATTTTTTCTGAAAGTCAGCGTGACTCCTAGAAGTATCTATTGCAGCTACTCTGGGTTGTGGCCCAGATACAACTTTCCGGAGAGTTTTCCTTTGCATTATCCCCTCTCTGATATTATTCATACGTGTCTCATTCAATGCTGCATTTAAAGGCTTATCACCAAGGCCAGTTATCTGTGAGGGTTTCATTTCATCTATCGAACAACTATAACCAAGAGTGGAATCATCCCTGTGATTACCAGAATTATGCAATGAGCCAAGAGGTGGCAATGGTGATGGCTGCGTACCAAGGCCAGTTTCATCGAATGTTATGTCATTTGAAAATGATTTATTCCTGCTAGATTTTTTCGGAATGTCTGTACGAATTCTAGAGGTATCTATGGAAGCACCTCTGAGTTGCGGACCTGACACAACTTTGCGGAGAGTTTTTGCTTGTATTTTCCCATCACGGATGTTACTATTGACGTGGGCATCATTTAATGCTGGATGTGAAGGCTTGTCACCTTCAGCCATCCGCACAGGATTGCTTTCATGATTCAAACAAGCATAACCAGAAACGGCATGAAGCTGAGCAACACGTGTCATTCCGTTTGTCCCATTTTTGCTTCCAGGTTTGCTTTTGTCATACGACAAATTTAACTGTTGTTTGACACCATCAAATGACTGGAAACGTACTTCAGGTGATGGGGATTGTTTTTCTTCTGAAAAACTAGAATGTTTTGGCCTTACAAAGGAAACCTTCTCTTCAGCTGCAGCCCTATACAAAAATTCTCCCCGTCAGTATCAACAACTAGAATCTATCTAACCAAGCTATTCACACAAGTAAAAACTAAATAAAGAAAACTATGATAAAGAAAGAAAGAAGCAGCAATACAAAGGTAATTTTGTGGAAAAAAAAAAGGAAAAAGGGGCATATCAACCTCAAATTCACTACATCACACCAATTGATCGTTTCAACATTTAAGAATGAAAGCTACACATTATAGCAAAAATACTCATAATGGCATTTCCAAATATCAACCAAGAAAACCCTCATTTTTGCTTCCATTGAAAACGAATGAAGGAAATGTGAGCCTTTACTAACAGGACAGACCCTGAAATTTGAGCATTTAAAATGTTAGATAGTCCCCATTAATTAATCAACCCTGTGATTATGAAAGGTCCTTCCTTGGCTGGCAAATATACACATTTTTTTTTTATTTCTCCTCTTTTCTTAACAATTAAAAATCACAGTTTTGCTCAGCAAATAAAACTAAGATTATGACAGTTTAATCATATTTAGCAAACTATTGGTGAAAGAAAAATCATATTTAGCAAACTGTACCATACCGAGCTTGTTTAGACGAATTCTTCTTCACTTTCTTTGATTGAGAAAACAATTCCTCGTAAGGCACAGCAAAATCTGCATCTCCAAAACCACCAAAAATCTTCGAATAATCTGGCCTCGAGTTCCGTGCTTCAACCGACGCCTTGCTGTCTTTCAGCTCAGGAAAATCAAGAATCGGAATCGAACCATTCCCAGAACCACCAAAAATCTCACCATAATCCTCCATTCGAGTCCTGGACTTCGTCGTTCCAACATAAACGCCGTCGTACACATGGTTTCCACTAAAGCTTCCTCCATTAGCGAGCTTTTTAGAGAAAGTAGTAGCACAAGAAGGATGCTGATACTCCATCGAAAAGGGTTCACGCGTTTGGTTACTCTTCTCCTCTATGTTTTGTGACCTTTCTCTGCATAGAAAAAAAAAAAACTCTCTGTGCACTGTGCAGAGTCAGACACCAGAGGAGAGAG